>JAJOOR010004928.1:0-47649 GCA_036250505.1 Solanum acaule | reverse complement strand
TAAATTTAATTTTTTTAAAAAAAATTACCACCCCACCCTCCTACCAGCCACTCCACACCCCCTACCCCCTACCATCCCCCCCCCTCCACACCCCATAGAAAAACAAAATTAACAAAAAATCAAAAAAATTCCAATAAACTTTTTTTAAAATTTTTTTTACCAACCCCACCACTCCCTACCACCCCCACCCCCTATCCCAAAAAAAATGTAAAAAAATGTTTTTTTTTTTTATAGATTCTTTTTTTAAAAAAAAGACTTTCTTACTACCCCACCCTTTATCACTTTTTTTTTGTGTGAATGCACATCATTTACCCATTTTATCCATTTAACTACCCACTTTTAAATGGGTAATATGGGTATTATTCATTTTTTACCCATTTTTAAATGAGTTGGATATCCAACCCATTTAAAATGGATAAATATGAGCGGATACCCATATTATTTATCCATTCTGCCACCCCTACTCGCAATACTTGCTACTTGTGCAAGTTCAAACTCAACAAAAAGTATCTAAATGCCTTCACATGAAGAATTATTCCATATTCACACACAGAGGTTAATCAACTCAAGATCAGGAATCTGATGCAACGCTCACACTCAAAAAGAGGAACACAATGCATGTTTTCACCCATAGGTTTTCCCTTATTTTCCAATTGACTTTCGATTCGGTTTACTCAAGATCAAAAAGGTTTTTCTAAGGCTTGTAATGGGGATGAGTGCAAAGGTATGGTCATTTAGGCTCAGTGGCTCCTTCCTCATGGGATGTGGTATTCTCAAGGCATTCCCTTCTTTTCCTTTATCAATTCTTTTACTAGTGCTTCTAAATCACCTTTTTTATTATTCTACTCCATGGATTGCTTGAAACCCGATTCCCTTCGTAGTTTATTCCACTTTTTTTTAATTGAATTGAAGGGGTTCCATTTTTATGCAATACCATGGGTTAAGGGGGACTTTTCTTGCACTTCTTGACTTCTCCTTTTCCCTTTGACCACACCCCTAACTTAGGCTTTTGGCCTAAGTTGGCTATTCGTTAAACCACAACTCAAGAGGATTGTAGGTAGTGGTTCGAGTAAAGTCTAGGGTTCATCAAGGTTCTTCCAAAGAAAGGTAAGGCTCAAAGGGTGTTCAAAAGAGTTTCACACACTCACGGGTAGGCCACAAAAGAGGTATATGTCAAATTTGGCTCACACTCTTTAAAATTGCCTAAGATCATCTCAAGAGGACACCTTTCTAAATCAATCAGACTAACAGGGCAAATTCAAGGTTTATTCATGCAAGTTTCAAAACAAGCTAATCACACAACGCATCGACACTTAAGTCAAACAAGAATACACACTTTCTCTAGTGTGCAACGGTCATTACAAGAGAATCAATTCGATAAATGGCTAATCACAACGAGATGCAAAGAGTTCACATATTGTCTATGCAACTTTATTTGGCCTCATCGTAGCCGTACATTCATGTTCGTTCAATTGAGAGCACTATTCAAGTCATCGGTATTGATCGAAATCGAGACTCAATTTTTTGTAAAAGAATAGCCACGTTCAACTCGTGAGGGGTGGCAAAAATGTGCGAAAAATTCAAAAAATTTCGAAAGGAAGGGTCAAAATCATTTGCAATTAAAAACGAAAGAGAGCCATAAGCTCAAACATCCACGAAAAGCTATTTACAAACAACTTTAAACAGAGCAACCCAGATATAAGCACAAACACGATAAAAAAGTAAGTAGCACACACAAGTGGGCCTCACCCCACCACAAATAAAAACATTTATCCTCTAATATGTAACAATAATCTCGAGGTCAAATTAAGTAAAGACAAAGATAGGGCTAGAGAATAATCCTGGTTAGGCGGCTGTTTCGAGTTGGAATTCTTCAACAAACGTCACGTAACGTAGAAGGTATGTTGGGGACGTTTGGTGCATTGCTGAGTGATTCATCAAGCTCAGTACAACTTCTCTTAGCATTCCAATGCGCTTACCTCAAGCCCACACTCTCAACTGACTAATCAGCTATCATTTTGTGCGTTGGCCTGCAGCTTATCCAATTTGTTCCTATTCGGTGACAGCGCTTTGACTTCTGAATGAATCGGCACTTCGCCAAACACTACCAAATCTTCTCAACAAATGTGGATGTTCAAACAGCGGTGACCCTCGAGGTCGCCGATCAGATGGGTGAATCGCCGAAACCTTCCTAAGCTCGCCGAGTTTTATAGATTCCAAGCTTAGAGAGTCCCTTGAGTCAAACAGAAAAATAGCACTGATCATCGATGTCTTTGGCGACTCGCCGACTGGGTTTGCTGCTCGCCATTCTGCATCTCTTTGGCACTCAGGACACTTCAATCTGCAATAATAAGACACTATTATTTGTACTAGTACACAAATATAAGATAATATGGTTTTGGGTTGCCTCCCAAACAGCGCCTTAGTTAACGTCGCGGCACGACGCAAGTCAGCGACTATTCTTCATCCTCGGAGTTGCCCATGTTGTAATTGGGTGACTCCTCGGCGAATGATGGGTAATGGCCTAATATCAAATGGCCGATTTGAGCATCCTGCAGCTGAATGGTCATGGAGTGAGAGGCTGACGCTTCGTTTAGCATTTCGATGTTCTCCTTCATGTCATTTAACATCTTCTCATGTGCCTCAATTTTTTGTTGAATGAATGACGGAGCTTCATCATCTTGCACATTTCTCTGCTTTCTCCCATGTTTACACCCTCGAAAGGAGGAGTGCTTTTCTTCTTTCATGGCTTGTGTTTCCAATTTTGTGACTCTGGTGGAAGAACATCCAACTCAGTGACTAGTGCGTCCCACTCCTGCTTTCTTTTTGCTTCTTTGTTGGCTTCTACCATGCCATCGAGGAGTTTTGATACCACTTCATAGGGCTGGTGTAGCATGCAGCCCTCGAAATATTAATCAACTATACTTCTATTCTCGTGTCCTAGACCTCGATAGAAGCACTCTAGTAGCCCCTTATTTGTTATCCAATGAGATGTTGCAGCACCGCTTGAAACTTTAGCCACATTTCTTGAATTGTTTCATCCCCTTCCTGTTTGAATGTCAGGAGGTTGTCCCTGAGGTTCAGTAGTTTCAGAAGGTGATGATCTGTGTGATATCCATAATGATTTTCCATCCTTAGTTCCTGTTCTGATATTCACACTAGCAAAATAAAACTACAATTTAGATTAATATAACTAAAACTAGGAAGAATCAATTTTTTTATTTAACTATGAATTCCCAAAAAACACCACTACCCGGCAGCGGTGCCATTTTGAAGCTTATCGTGACCAATGAAACTAACATACGGTATGAGTGTCTACGATCGTCGATAGTATAGTAACCCAACTAAAGGTTGGGGTCGTGTCCCAAATGAGTGGTTTTGAGAATTGATAGAAAAATAAAATTAAGCTCTAACTAGTCATAGCTAAAGACATTTACGAACAAAAACATAGTAAATTAAAGGGGCTGACATGAAAGTGCCAAATATCAATTTGGTGGTTTTGTCACAAGTAGTAAAAACAACAAAAATTAACAAGAGAATCAAATATGGGGAAGTGTTCTTGAGGTGTGACCGCAATACAAGCTGAGATAAATCATTGGGCACATGCTTTCAATAGGAAATTTGCAAGATATTAGTGACTAGGCTAAGCTTTAGATGGAAATAAGTTCCCTCTCGGGCAACTTACCCTGTTTCAAATAGGTTCCACTTGGACACCCATTTATCGCATGAAGACCAGCCTACGGCTTACCCCACTCACTCTCTTGAGCTAAGTGTTAGGATATGGGACTAGGTCACTCTCTCGGGCTCAACCTCATGTCGACCCACTCCTTAGGCCATCAGTCTAGTGGTCTTGGTTTCGCGAGCTCCCTCTTGGGTAAGCCGAAAACACATGGGTGGTTTTGTATTTGCAACTACAAACCCATTAAATTAAACCACAACCACTAGGTGAAATCACCATTAAAATACATCTACCCTATTAGCAAGCAAAACACAACAACAATATCAACACATATTTGCTAAATCACACCCCAAGAATGGGGGTTTTTAGCCACACATCAAGAAATAAAAAAATACTCCTAAAATGATACTAAAATCAAATGGGTATAACAAATTAAATCTTGATTTAAGCAAAGGAAGAAGAATGGAGAAGACCCACTTCCAACTTGGGGAAGATGAAATCCTTCTCTATTCAAGTCTCCCACAAAACCCTCTCCAAACTTGAGAGAAAATATCTAAAAAATTTACTATTCTATTCGGAGAATAATAATAATGGTTCGGACCTCATAAAATTAATAACAAGTTTAGTATTTATAGACTTCAGAAAATAGCGTTGGCGGATCTTTCGGCGAAGTTAGTCGTTGCCGCCGAATGACTCGCCGACTCACCCTTCTTATGTTTCATCGCCGTTTCATGCTTGCCTTCAGCATCTTAACATTCTGGACCATTGGGCGGTATAGTACTACTTCGCGGAACTATCCGGCGAAGTGCCGACTGCTTCTTTTCATCGCTTTTTTGATCCTCTTCCTTCTGCGCTTCGCATACTGGAACAAAGGGAGGAGTCTGTCCTTTCGGCGAATTGTCAAAGGTTCTTGGCAATGCTCATGCTTCAACTTCTTCGTTCTTTTCAGCCTTTTTGTTTCTTTTTGCGCCTAAGTGTCCATACTTCCACTAAAACTTCAAATACCTGAAACTTAAGAGTTTTCATCAGATATTGAGACAAAATAAGCATTCGAGGACACTATTTCTATCAAAATAAATCCCTAAATGAGTCCAATTTGTGGACTCATCAGAGTCCAATGGCAATCAAAGTTGGGCTTGCCGACCACTTCGGCGAGTCGCCGACTGAACATTTTTCTCGCCAATCTCCAGTTTTCAAACACATTCAACACTTTAACCTACACAATCAACACACGATTATTTCACAAACAAAAAGAAAGCAAATAAAACTTGGGTTGCCTCCCAAGCAATGCCTTAGTTAACGTCGTGGCACGACGCAAGTGCTCACTCAAACTTCATTCTTGGGGTTGGCCATAGTGTTACTAGGCAACCCCCATTGCTGTCTCGGGTTTAAATGAGACGAAATATGACCCATCTGGGTCTCCAACTGTTTGATAGAAATGGAATGAGAGGTAACCGTTTGGCTCAGGGTCGACACATCTTCCTTCAACTCTTTCAAAAGTTTATCAGACCCCTCAACCTTGTTGAGAATACGAGACAACATATCCTCAGACCGGCCACCCTCCGAATTCTTTGGCTTTTGATGCTCGTGGGGAGGAATGTACATGTCCTTCTCCCCATCCCTTTCCATCCAAGTAGGGTAACGATTGTTCCATTCTCTATCATAATCTTTCCAGCCTTCATCCCTGTTCCAACCTTTGTTACCACCCTGCGTCGGGTATTTTAAACGATAACCACCTCTTTGTTGTACAATGCTTCAAACTTGGCCTCATCAGGATTAACACTCCCAACACCCACAACATTGACATTTCTTGCACCAGCTCCCATGACATTTTTGGACAAAATGTCAAGTTGGGTCATGATCTTGGCCATGTTTTGGTCCCTCTCTTGGTCTTTCTCAAGTTGCTCCTTGATTAATTTAAACGTGAGAGGGGAGACCTGATATTCGCAGGTGTACCAATCTTGATTAATTATGGTCATACCATCCAAAAGTTGGATTGCTATAACGTAAGATTGTTGCATCAAACCTACTAGAGAAAGTTGGTCAGCTACACCCTTGTTCACCAAATCAAGGCTTCGATAAAAAAATTACAGCAAAACATTGTTGGGCAAACCATGAGTTAGGCATTGCAGTACCAACTTCTTGAATCGTAGCCAGGTCTCATGAATTGGCTCACCCTCCAAACGCTTGAAGCTTTGGATGATGTTCCGAATTCGAAGTAGTTGAACAATTGAATCGGCTGGTATAGAATCAGCTGCACATTAATCTTCCTCTATTCTATCAATTTAATTCTTTTTTTATATCCACATGTTTGCTTTAAAAAGGAGTCATCATATTCGAATGAGGGAAAAATTGCACTTAAAATGCGTGACAAGCTCTTCCCATGAAGTGATTGAGTCTCGTGGTAATTCAGCCAGCCACTTACATGCTTCTCCCATTAAAGGAAACGGGGAACAACCTCAACCGGACCGACTCTTGGGATATGTTCTTGAAGGAGAACGGCCCACAAACATCAACAAAGTTTCTAATATGCTCATGGGGATCCTCATGAGACAACCCACCAAACAACCATTTTAACTGTAAGAGCTGCAACATGGTACTTGTAATATGGAACACATCGTTCCCTTTAGCTGAAGGCAAATGAATGGCACCAATTCCATCCATTAGATGAGGGTCATTAACATTAGGCTCATTGACATCGTTGAGGTTGTCGATGTCATCCTAGTGGCCCACTTGGCTACCATTTCTTCCGTTCACACTCATTACCTCTGTTCAAAACAGCAACACAGGAACCAAAACTAAAAAGTAAGTAGATTTAACTATGACTAAAAAGAACAAAATTCAACTTAACCAAAGAATCTTAACCAACACCACTCCATGGTAGCAGTGCCAGTTTGATTGAATAACGCTATCAAAGACACTTAATCCAATTCTAAGAGTCAACGGTCGTTAATCAGTATATAACCCAACTAAATGAGTTGGGGTCGAATCCCACAAAGAGTGGTACGTGTTTAAGATTCAATAGGAAAGTACGAATATGATCAAATCAGTCATATGAATAGACATTATCGAATAAAAACATAATTCAAATCAGTAGGTGACACGAATGTCAAAAAAGGGGTTTTGGTTTAAATTATCAACTATAACAGCAACAAATAATACGAAATAACAATAATGAGACGGGTTCTTGGGATGTTATTCGATTATAGGCTAATGTAGACAAATGGGTAATTGAAACTATTAGAAACTAGTTGTATATTAGTGAATAAGCTAGACTATAGAGGAGATAAACTTTCTCTTGAACAATTTACCCCAAATCAAGTTTATTTCTCTCGAACGTCGACAAGCATGCAAAATAAGAACAGTCTACGCTTTAGTCCATTCACTCTCTTGAGCTAAATGTGTGGAAAAGGGTTTAGGATTCACTCTCTTGAGTTGAATGTGTGGAAAAGGGTTTAGGATTCACTCTCTTGAGATGAATGTGTGGAAAAGGGTTTAGGATTCACTCTCTCGAGTTGAATTCATGACAACCCAAAACCCATGGACCATCAATCAATAATCTTGGTTTTAAAACCTCTCTCTCGAACAAGCCAAAAACACGAAGGTAGAACTGCATTTGAAACTACAATTCTTTAAATTAAATCACAATTAATGATTGAGATCACTTCTAAACAGTATTTAAACTAACAATTAGCAATACCCATAAGATAAATCAGCCCATAATCACACCCAAAGAATTGGGGTTTTAGTTAGACATCATAAAAAGATAAAAATCGTTACCAAATTGTGTTTCCATCGACTAGGTAAGATTAATTTTGTCCTTACAATGGTCCAAATTGAAGAATCTCAAAGACCCACTTCTAATATCTCAAAAGTGAAAAACTTCAATTCTTCAAATCTAAGGAAAACTTGTCTTACTACTCAGAGTTTAAAACTCAAAATTACTCTAATGATTGTTTAAAATAATTTTTTTTGATACTAAGCTTTATTTTTGAAATTGTATTTATAGTCGCCAAAAATATGCTGTGAATGACAATTCGGCGTAGTAAGTCGGACTCACCGATCAGCTCGGCGATTTGCCCTTTGGTCAATTCCATCGCCTTTTTGCATTGGCCTTCAGCATCCTCCCGGTTTGTAACTTTGGGTGATCTAACTCTGCATCGTGGAATCACTCGGTGATCCACCGACTACTCCTTTCTCTCGCCAACTTGATTTTCTCCTTCAGGGCTTGGCACACTGGAACTTTAGGTGGTCAAATGGCAACTGGGAGACTCGCCAAATGGACTTGGTGATCACCAGGTTCTCTTTTCTACCTTCTTTCAGCTCGCTTCGTTCCTTTTTGCAAATTAGTGTCCTTGCTTTGTTCCTCAATCCAAATACCTGGAAATCAAGGATTTTACATCAGCTATTGGCACAAAATAAGGATTTGAGGATACTAAATCTATACAAATAAAGCCCTAAATGAGTCCAAATCTCGGACTCATCAGTCAGTCTCACCCTGGATGGCCTTCGTCAGCTTTTAAGTTAGGGTCATTTTGGTCTTTTCCCAATGCATTGGGGGCACTTAAACTATGTCGTTTGATGCCTAAGCTACGTCATTTCACTCAGTCTAAGCCTAAAAACCTAGTCGGACATACCCAGAACCCTAATTCTCCAAAAATCATCAAAATTAGAATGAAAAGAAGAGAAAGAGGGACCAGTTCTTTCAAGAACAAGAAGCAGTTTTGCTCAAGTTTCAGCACTAAAATCGAAAGGATTTCTCTATAGATTTCATCACCAGGAATGTGGGATTTCACTAGTGGGTTCCTTTCACCCATTAGATTCCTAGATTTCAGTCAGTTCCTTAATTCTACATAGCTTGTTTAGACTTAGGGTTTGTAAAATCTTGGAGAATTGTTGTGATTTTATTTGCTATAGTATCCACAGCCTGAATAACATATTTTCTTTGAAGTGTTGCATAATTCCTTGTATAAATCTCAAAAACCTAATTTGTGTAAATTCTCGTAGTTCATGAATTATACTTACTAGGTCAGTTAAACAGAAAATCATGACCCAGATTTCGAATGTCACAGTCTCAGTATATAAAGTTGCATTCTTAGTTAGTATGTGAGTATTTTGAGCTATTCGGCATTTAGTGCATTTTAGCTTCATATGTATTCAGTTGAGAGTAGACTTTGCATCGAGTTGGACTAGAGTTCAGCTACCCTCATAGTCCCAAAACTACGGGATCGCGTAAGATTATAAGTCCCCTCTATTGGGCATCAGTATTAGTGATCATGCCACAATCATGCCTTTATACCCTTGCAAGGTATATTGGGTCCTCTCAGTGGGGCATATATGTAAGATCCCATAATTTTTCTCTATTCTTGCATAATATACGTGGCATAGTATGGAAAGGTTATATGAGGTGTATATGACTTGGTAATATACATTGGAGATTAAGATTTCAAATGGGTGACAATATCAATGAACTAAACTAAAATTTTAGGTCAAAGGGACCGCTCAAACAAAGTTTAGGATTAAAGAAATGGCTCGAGTAGAAGTTCGCATGTTTGAAAGGATTAAATTATCTCATATCGTGGGGATAAGCCTATGATTGTCTATCATGCTAATAATAATGTGTTATCAGGTAATATAATAGTTCAAGGGTCATATGTTCAAGAAAATTAGCGAAACTAAGGTCGGCAAAAGTTATCGAAGTTTCTCTATTAATATTTCTTAACTTTTGGTCAAACATCTTGGATGTTTTCTCCCCATATATAAAGAGTTAGAAGGCCCATGACCTATAAAATCGATGGCCTACGAGTCTAGTTTTCAACGCACAAACCCCGTATCCAACCGACATCGGAGTAAAAAATTATAACGGTTTTACTACGGACTGCCTGGGTAGAATCTAGGATGCAATCCGGGTCGGATAAAAATTGTGGTATGTTGATTACTCGATGTTTTAAGCCACAAAAACATTTCTTTTTACTCCCTAACCAGAAAGAAAGTTTAATAGAGGGTTCTAATGGAGTTCTTGCATGATGAAGGTTAGTTTTTTATGATTTCTACCATTAAAGGTTGCCCCTGTACCTAGAAATATGGTCTCTACATGTGGCAATCATTTTCCCCTTCTATTAGCTGCATTTGGAGTTAGTTTTTGAAGATATAAATTTGTAGTTATTGGTGTTTCTTTAAGGTTTACACTTGGTTTGCTAAGGTATTCATCTCGGGACTCTTTTCTGATTATTTTTATGAAGTTCTACAGACGTTTCGTCAAGTTGGGGCCATATTGCAAATTTACTAATTTAAGCTCAATTATGAGTTGTTTATAGGTACGTACCAGTTGTGTATATATAGTTTTTGTGAAGCTTAGGACATACGGAACAGCTTTCGTGAAGGAACTACGGGCATTCGAGCGTTCATTGGAAAGGTATGTTAAGGCTAAGCTTTGTCCCTCATTTTAGCACCACTCCTGGGAACTTCGTAAAATACCGAATGTGATACTTTGCTATTCTCTTGCTAGAAAGACTTTGGTGAAAGGCATTGGGATCTCAGCTGAATTATTATCATGATTCTATTACTTTGATATTCCACTCGTTTGGATAAATAGAGTATTCGACATCTACATGTCATTTTATCGGTTTCCTTGATTATATGTCTGCATATATGAATTCTTAATCTTTTTTGGGTGATGTGACTTAGAATATCACGGAAGACCCATATTATTTGTAACCAGCCCCCTTTCCCCACCAAAGTTATTATGAAAAATCTTTAACGTAACTCACAATCTTCAAAACTCTCAAATATAACTTAAATGTTTAAACTATTAGAGCATTTTATTTTTGGAATACTATTTTTATAAATTATCTAGGAACCAAGTATAGGAACTAAGTAAATCATCTTAAACTTGTTATGAATATCTGCAAGGTTAGGTTATCTTTCTAAAATTCGAGTTAACTTTTCAAGCTTATTTGGAAGAGCATATGAGGTTCCATGAGATGGTTACATGTCATACAAAAGTTATTATGGGGTTATGAGAACAAGACTAAAACGGTCCAAGATTGGAAAGATTACAATGGTAACATATAGGGGTTATAAATCCATGATATGACATGCTATGCATTCTACTCCTGAGCTATAATCGGGAAGTATGGGGACTATTGCCTATATTTATACGTATGAGACACCGATGGCCACATGTTGGTGGATATGATGTCGGTTAGCTACCGAGAAGCACCACCATTGCTAGAATTTGGTTGGATATGTCATGCCTTTGCATCTATATATATTTATTCATGGAATACGATCATACGAGCATACCATGCATATTTAAATAGTAGGAGGCCAAATGTAGGCCAAGGAGATTATTTGAGTTTCAGTTTCAAGTGGTATTTGTATTACCCTTTTACAGTAACTATTTATGATTCTACTTTCCTCTTTACATACCAGTACATTTTTTTCGTACTAATATCCTATTACCTGGGGACACTACTTTTTGTTTCATGCGAGCAGGTTCAGGCAGGGATTCTGATCGACCCACCTACTAGGATTGAGGTTCTGTTGTGAGTTGGTAAGCTCCATCTTATCCTGGGGCTATCAGAGGATGTGTACTTTTGTTGTACATTTTGGGTATAATCGGGGCCTTGACCCGACAGTGCTTATTTCACTCATAGAGGCTATTGTGGATAAAATATTCTGCACTTTCTTTTGTATGTTTCAATCTCTAGCCAACTGACTTTGCATATGTATGTATATATGTGTGTGTGTGTGTGTGTAAGTAGGTATGTCTTTAGTTGTGGCCTAGTTGGCTAGCTAGTACATCTTTATTTTTTTGGCTTGACTACCATTATTTGCATGGTTTATTTTCATTCAGGTCATGACCTTCAGGGTCAAGGCTTCACTTTTTAAAGGTTGTGCTGCCCAATCTTTTTGTCTCACTGTTTGATTTGCTAGTATGTTCTAGTGGGTAACTTGATCTAATAGGGTATCGAGTGCCAGTTACGCCCCCTATTTCGGGGTGTGACAAACTTGGTATCAGAGCAGGTCGTATCCCAGGGTTCCATGAGCCGTGTCTAGTAGATTCTTGTTTATGGGTGTGTTGTGTACCACACATATAATCATGAGGCTACTGCGCATTTAGAAATGATTGCATTTCATTAAACTGATAAATCGTGCTATAGTGCAAAAGTATAAGAACATTTGAAATCTAAATTGTGATTTACGTTTCTTATCTATCAGGCTACACTCACTCCAGAGTTGGCCAATCGAGAGATAGGTATGGATCCAATAGGAGGTACTAGTTGTTCCACATCAGGTCAAAGGGATAGATTTCCCTCGGACGCACAAATTGAATCTTTAGTACCCCAGTACCAGTCTCCCCGGCACCTGTTGAAGCCCGAGGAGATGCAGTACCCCCAACCTCACTAGTTCCATTAGTACCTGAGGAATCTAGGGACACAGGACCTCCAGTACCTATTGTTCCTCTACCAGAGACTGAGAAGTAGGGCATGAGGGAGCCAGTTCAGTTGCTGACTAGGATGGTTTTTATTCATGAGCGGCAGCTGGAGTCAGGAGTAGTTACTTGGAGAGATCAATTAGAAAGTTCAAAGGTATAAGAGTTTCTTCATTTTTCCCTCCGCTATTTACGGGATCTAGTCCTAATGAGGATCACCGGGACTTTATAGACTGTAACACCCCAACTTTTCAAAACGTCTAAATTAACTCGTATCTTCGTGGAAAGACAAGGAGGGTGGGTAATAAATTAAGAATGATTTTGTATGCCATATTTTAAGTATTCAAGGGTAGTATCTCAAGTTTTGAAGTTAGGTATGTGGAAAAATAAAAGTTGGCGGAAGTTATCATAAGTTCCTTTTTAAAGATTTCTCTGAAATTTGGGTCAAATGCCTTGGATGTTTTATCCCAATATATAAAGAGTTATAAGACCTATCACCCATTAAATTGAAGGCCTACGAGTCTAGTTTTCAATGCACAAAACCCCGTATCCAACCGACATCGAAGTAAAATGTTATGAGGGTTTTACTACGGACTAACGGGGCAGAATCCGGGTCGGATCTGGGTCACGTCAAAAATGTGGTATGTCAGCTTACTCAACGTTTTAAGCCATGAAAATATTTCATTTCACTTCCAAACCAGAGAGAAAGCTTAATAGAGGGTTCCTATGGAGTTCTTTAATGATGAAGATTAGTTTTTGACGATGTCTACCATTAAACGTTCCCCCCGTGCCTAGAAACGTGATCTCTACAAGTGGCAATCGTTTTTCCCTTCTATTAGCTGTGTTTGGAGCTGGTTTATAAAGATATAAATTTGTAGTTATTGATGTTTCTTCAAGGTTTAAACTTGGTTAACTAAGGTTATCATCTTGGGACTCTTTTATGATTGTTTTTATGAATTTCTATTGACGTTTTGACAAGTTGGGGCAATATGGAAAATATGCCGATTTAAGATTAATTATGAACTATTTATAGGTACGTCCCAACTGTGTATATATAGTGTTTGTGAAGCTTAGGACATAAGGAACAACTTTCGTGAAGGAACTACGGTTTTTCGAGCATTAATTGGAAAGGTATGTTAAGGTTATTCCCTTCGTTCCACATGTTTCCTTAGAGGTAGTTAACGTTGGTGATCTTGTAGATGTAATTGTGAGTGGTTGGCAGATTGAGTGGTTATAAACCCTCATTTTAGGGACTCATAATATGTTAAGAACCACCCTAAGTTAGGAACGACTTGGAGATTATTCATATATATTGTTTATAGCTAAATTGCTCACATTGAGCCAATTCAATTGTTTATTGTCGCCCTTGGAGCTATTGTGGTTAGTTGTTAAGCTATGAACTGCCTATGGGGGCTATGATGTTGTCTAATAGGACTATGCTATTTCCAAAGAGGACTATGTGTTTCCCATGGGGCAATATTGATGCCAAAGAGTGTTATGTGTTGCCTACGCGGATATTTTGACGCCAAAGAGGGCTATGTGTTGCCTACAGGGCTATGTTGATGCAAAAGAGGGCTATGTGCAGCCCACAGAACTATGATGTTGCCTAAGAGGGCTATGTGATACCTACGGGGTTATATCATTGCCAAAAAGGGCTATGTGACTTCTTACAAAATTAAGGGGCTACCGATAGGGGTATGTAGATTGATTTGGCACCTTCTAGGCTTATGGGGGCCTAGGTAGGTGACCTGCCGAGCTCATGTAGGCTTGGTTAGGTGATCATTTTTTATTTTTAGATTCGGTAGCGGATTAGCATGCTTATCTAAAATTTTGATTTCCTTACGTGATTGTTTTTGGTATTTTATGATACTTGCTCACTTAGTCTATAGCCTTTCATACTTTGTACATTATTTTGTACGGACGCCCCATTGCCTTGGGGCCACTACATTCATGCATGCAGGTCCCGACAGACGACCCAGTAGACTTCCTCAGCAGCAGGATTGACTTCTATCTGATTGGCTAGCCCCTTTCCTCCGGAGCTGCTAGAGTTGGGAGGTTTGTTACCTTTTGTTGTATATATCTTTATGGGTAGGCTGGGTCCTGTCCCGCCAATCTTTACTACTTTTAGAGGCTTGCAGACTAGTGTGTTGGGTGTATAGCTACGTTATGGCCATACTGGCCTAGGTTGTTTGATGTATTGTATTGATATATACCTACTTTTAGTTTTGGTATAGATATCATGGTGGCCTCGACGGCCCAATCAGGACTTATGTGCTAGTTGGCTATTTATTTGTATGATCTCCTGGGAGTAGCTGTTTATTTTATAGATCAGTTGACAGGGGCCTTGCCGGCTGAGGGCTTAGTTTTAAACCGAGATATACTTGTTTGTTTTCTTGATTGCATGTGGCTATCATGCGTTAGTAGCAAATTATTCAGCATGGTTGGCTTGGGCCTAAGTTTTGGCATTAGGAGCCAGTTGCACCCCTCGAGTTTGGGGTGTGACAAACTTGGTATCAGAGAAACGTCGTATCCTAGGGAGTCTGCAAGCTGTGTCTAATTGAGTCTTGTTTATAAATGTGTTGTGCACCACATTCGATAAGCAAGAAGCTACCTGGCATGTTAGAATGGCTATCCTTCTTTTCCTCACCTTGTGCTATAGAGCGGTGTCTTAAGGGTTGAGGTTTTTGGCTCATAATTGATACATGTATGAAGATAGAGATGACTGACACCGGAAAGACCACAACTAGTCAGGGGCCAGATACAACTGCAGGTGACGGTACCGACAATGTACCACAGGTGGAGGTAGCCCATTGTGAGACCCGGGGGAGACAATTTCTCAGCCCCCTATAGCTTCTCCACCGCTTTAGGAGCCTCCGAGGGATACCAAACTTCCGGCTCTATCAGCAATACCACCTCTAGTTCCTCATATTCCATCTGATCAGGATTTCAATAGTGCAGTAAGTATTTTATCACAGTTAGTAGCAGCACAACGCCAACCTGTTGCGCCTGATGTTGCCGGACCTTCTGAAGGGCCCGAAAGTTTGAGAGTTCGTGAATTTCTTGCCTTGAATCCTCCATAGTTTACAGGGACAGATCGCAGAGAAGACCCTCAGCAATTTGTTGATCAGCTTCATAGGATCGTTAGAGTCATGCATGCCTCAGCGACTGAGTCAGTTGAGTTAGCAGCATTTTAATTGTGCGATGTTGCAGTATTGTGGTACGAGAGTTAGGAGAGATCTAGGGGAAAAGATGCATCTCTACTCACTTGGGATAGCTTTACAGAAGCTTTCAGAGATCACTATTCGCCTCGAGATATTAGGGATGGCCGAGTGGACCATTTTCTGAACCTCCGACAGGGCAGCATGAGTGTCCGACAGTATGGGCTGAGATTTGATTCATTAGCTAGATATGCACCAGCATTTGTTGATACGATTCATGATAAGGTGCGTAGATTTGTGGAAGGGCTCGACTCAGACTATATCGATGCTTGTTCTACCGCTGTACTAAATGATAATATGGATATCTCACGAATTCAGGCCTTTGCACAAGGCATAGAGGATCGCCGACATTTATAGTATATGAGTGAGAGGGTCGAGAGAGAGAGACAGAAGAGGGCTAGGCCCACTGGTTCACAGAGAGAGTTTCAGGGTGGTCTCAGACCCTGATATTTTATTAGGCCACCTAGACCTCCACTACAACAGTTCCAGGGTAGTAGATTTGATCGTCAGGGACAGTCAGGCCCAGGTGAGGGTTCATGAGCATCAGGCTCTCAGCAGCAGAGGGGTTCAGGCCAGGCTAGGATAGCCCCGCCGTAATGCGTTACTTGCGGTAGGATGCAGTTTAGGAGGTGCAAACAGGGTTCCACATGTTGTTATTCTTGTGGATAGGAGGGGCATGGATGGAGAAACTGTCCGACCATAGGTCAGGGTGGTATAGGTCAGTCGACCAGGTCAGTAGTAGGTTCCTCCTCATCAGCACAGTCTACAGGGCATGGACCCCAAACTTCAGCAGGTAGAGGTAGAGGCGGAGGCAGAGAGGGGGCATCTAGTTTTGGTAGTGGACAGAACCGTACATATTCACTAGCTGGCTGACAGGACTCAGATTTATCACCAGATGTTGTGACAGGTACATTGATTGTTTCCTCCCATTGTGTTTATTCTTTGATAGATCTTGGATCTACTCTGTCTTATGTTACTCCATTTATTGCGGGGAAGTTATGTATAGTAGAAGAGTCATTAGACCGACCCTTTATTGTATCTACACCAATTAGTGAGTCTATTGTTGCTAGGAGAGTCTATCCAGGTTACACGGTAAAAATTATCGACCATTAGACCACTGTAGATTTCGTAGAGTTAGAAATGGTCGATTTCGATGCCATTATGGGTATGGACTGGTTAGTGTCTTGTTATGCTAATGTTAAGTGTTAGACAAAGATTGTTAGGTTCCACTTTCCAGGAGAGGCAGTTCGAGAATGGAAAGGCGATACAGCAACGCCAAAAGGTAGGTTTATTTCCTATCTTAAGGCGAGGAGGATGATTACTAAGGGTTGTATTTATCATCTTGTTCACGTTCTTGATATAGATGCAGAACCACCGACTCTTCAATCTATTCTGGTAGTTAATGAGTTTCTATATGTATTTCCAGACGAGTTTTTAGTATCCCTCCAGAACAAGAAATTGATTTTGCTATCGTTATACTACCAGGTACACAACCCATATCTATCTCTCCTTATAGAATGGCTCCTTTTGAGTTAAAGAAGTTGAAGGATCAGCTGAAAGACTTGCTGGATAAAGGCTTTATTAGGCTTAGTGCTTCACCATGGGGTGCGCCAATGTTATTCGTAAGGAAGAAAGATGGCTCACTAGGAATGTGTATCGATTACCGACAGCTGAATAAGGCGACTATAAATAATAAGTATCTCTTTCCGAGGATCGATGACTTGTTCGATTAGTTATAAGGTGTTAAGTGCTTCTCAAAGATCGATTTAAGATCAGGATACCACCAGATATAAGTTCGGGAGAAAGACGTTCCTAAGACAGCTTTTTGAACCAGATATGGACACTTTGTGTTCTTGGTAATATCTTTTGGATTAACTAATACCCCAGCAGTGTTCATGGACCTGATGAATAGTATATTCAGGCCGTATCTAGACTTGTTTGTGATTGTATTTATTGATGATATTTTGGTGTATTCACGTTCAAAAACTAAGCATGCAAATCATCTGCGAGCAGTCCTTCAGGTTCTTCGAGACAGAGAACTTTATGCAAATTT
Source organism: Solanum acaule (assembly GCA_036250505.1). Lineage (NCBI taxonomy): Eukaryota > Viridiplantae > Streptophyta > Magnoliopsida > Solanales > Solanaceae > Solanum > Solanum acaule. The sequence continues at coordinate 30,262 of JAJOOR010004928.1, read as the reverse complement.
TCCTATGTGTGAGTTCGGGTTGGACTCTGTAACTTTCTTAGGTCATATTGTATGAGGTGTAGGCATTGCGGTTGATACACAAAAGATTGAGGCCAAAAAGACTTGGCCCAGACCCATGACTCTACCTGATGTTCGTAGTTTCTTAGGGTTAGATGGGTACTATAGAAGGTTTGAAGAGAGGTTTTCTTCACTTTCAGCCCCATTAACGAAGCTGACTCAAAATGCAGCTAAGTTCCAGTGGACTGAGACCTGCGAGCATAGTTTCCAGGAGCTGAAGGATAGGTTGACATCAGCACCAGTTCTAGCATTGTTAGAGGGTTCAGAAGGCTATGCGGTGTATTGTGATACTTCTGGTGATGGGTTGGTATGTGTTCTAATGCAACATGGTAAGGTTATCGCATATGTTTCAGGGCAGTTGAGAAAGCATGAGAAGAACTATCCGACCAACGATTTAGAGTTGGTTGCAGTTGTACATGCGTTAAAGATCTGGAGATATTATTTGTATGGCGTTCATGTTGACATCTTCACAGATCATAAAAGCCTTTAATATATCTTTAGATAGAAGGAGTTAAATTTGTGACAACGTTGATGGCTTGAGTTACTGAAAGACTACGACGTGGATATTTTATATCATCCAGGAAAGGCGGATGTGGTAGCCGATGCCCTCAGTCGAAGATCTATGGGTAGTTTATCCTATTTAGATGTTGCGAAGCGTGAGTTAGCGCGAGAGCTTCATCAGTTAGATAGCTTGGGAGTCAGATTGTTAGAGGCAGAAGATAGTTGGGTAACAATTCAGGACACAGCCGTATCATCTCTAGTTGTAGAAGTAAAATCACGGCAACAAGAGGATCCTAGCTTAGAGCAGCTCAGAGTCAAGGCTCAGGATCAACAGTCTTTAACATTTGATATAGGAGGAGATGGAGTTCTTAGATATAGCGGTCGATTGTGTGTTCCAAATGTTGCAGGGCTTCGACATCGGATTATGGAAGAGGCACATCATTCACGTTATTCTATTCACCCTGGTTCGTAGAAGTTGTACCATGATATTAAGGAGATCTATTGGTGGCATGGGATGAAGAAGGACGTTGCTGAGTTTGTGGCACAGTGTCCTAACTACCAACAAGTGAAGGTTGAGAACCCAAAGCCCACTGGGATAGTTTAAGAGATAGCCATTCCTTTGTGGAAGTGGGAAGCAATTAATATGGATTTTATTACAGGGTTACCTCGATCGCGTTGGAAGTTTGACTCTATTTGGGTAATTGTTGATAGACTAACAAAATCAGCCCACTTCTTACTAGTCAGGCTACTTTTACGGCTGAAGACTATGCAGGGCTCTATATTAGAGATATTGTTAGACTACTTGGTGTCCCAGTATCTATTATCTCTCATAGAGGAGCATATTTTACCGCCAATTTCTGGAAGTCTTTCCAGAAAGGACTGGGGACACAGGTTAATCTTAGTACAACCTTTCACCCTCAGACAGATGGCCAAGTTGAGCGCACAATTTTGACACTCAAGGATATGCTACGGGCATGCTTGCTAGACTTCAAGGGAAGTTGGGATGACCACTTACCTCTTATTGAGTTTGCATACAATAATAGGTATCATTCGACAATCGGGATGGTACCTTATGAGGCTTTGTATGGGCAAAAATGTAGGTCCCACATCGGATGGTTCGAGGTAGGTGAGTCAGGGTTGATCGGACCCGACTTAGTACAGCAGACAATGGAGCAGGTTAAGCTCATTCGGGAGAGGTTGCTAACAGCTCAAAGCTGACAGAAGTCATACTCAGACGTGCGATTAAGGGACTTAGAGTTTTGTGTCGATGACTAGGTATTCTTAAAAGTCTCGCCTATGAAGGGTATTGTGAGATTTGGCAAAAAAGGTAAGCTTAGTCCAAGATTCATTAGGCTATACTGGATCCTTCGGAGGGTAGGACGGGTGACTTATGAGTTAGAATTGCCTTCGGGGTTAGAATCTGTTCATCCAATTTTTCATGTATCGATGCTACAGAAGTGCATAAGGGACCCTTCTCGGGTTGTCCCGGTTGAGGACGGTAATATCACAAAGGAGTTGTCCTACGAGGAAATTCCAATTGCCATATTAGATCGGCAGGTCCGTAAATTGAGGACCAAAGAGGTGGCTTTGGTTAAAGTATTGTGGAGAAACAAGAATAGAGAAGAGGTGACCTGGAAAGCTGAGGATGGCATGAGGTCCAAATATCCTCACTTATTTCATACCCCAGCGTGATAGCATATCAGTGTATATTAGTGCAGTGAGGTTAGATACCAATCTGATTATTTTTATATTGTTGCTTATTATTATTGTTTTTGTCATTGTATATTTGCTCGCACTGTTATTGTGGAGCTATAGTGCTTAGCTATTTATGTCATCCTGTGAGACACCTAGGTTAGAATTTATGCGTTTCATGTTCCTGGATAATCACATTTACAAAGGATATTCTGTCTAAATTTTTGAAACTCCTAAGGACTTAACCGCGTGACTCTGATTTTTTCATTTAAGGACGAATGTTTCTAAGAGGGGAAGGATGTAACACCCTGACTTTTCAAAACATCTAAATTAACTCGTATCTTCGTGGAAAGACAAGGAGGGTGGGTAATAAATTAAGAATGATGTTGTATGTCATATTTTAAGTGTTCAAGGGTTGTATCTCAAGTTTTGAAGTTAGGTATGTGGCAAAATAAAAGTTGGCGAAAGTTATCGTAAGTTCTTCTTTAAAGATTTCTCTGAAATTTGGGTGAAATGTCATGGATGTTTTCTCCCAAAATTTAAAGAGTTAGAAGGCCTATCACCCATTAAATCGAAGGCCTAAGAGTCTAGTTTGCAACACACAAAACCCCGTATCCAACCGACATCGGAGTAAAATGTTATGAGGGTTTTACTACGGACTCCGGGGAAGAATACGGGTCGGGTAAAAAATGTGGTATGTCGGCTTACTCAACGTTTTAAGCCATGAAAACATTGCATTTTACTTCCAAACCAGAGGAAAAGCTTAAGAGAGGGTTCCTATGGAGTTCTTGCATGATGAAGGTTTGTTTTTGACGATTTCTACCATTAAAGGTTGCTCCGCCTAGAAACGTGATCTCTACATGTGTCAATCCTTTTTCCCTTCTTTTAGCTGCGTTTGGAGCTGGTTTTTGAAGATATAAGTTTGTAGTTATTGATGTTTATTCAAGGTTTAAACTTGGTTAACTAAGGTAATCATCTCAGGACTCTTTTATGATGGTTTTAATGAATTTCTATGGATGTTTCGACAAATTGGGGCTATATGGCAAATCTGCCAATTTAAGATTAATTATAAATTGTTTATAGGTGCGTACCACCTGTGTATATATAGTGTTTCTGAAGGTTAGGATATAAGGAACAACTTTCATGAAAAAACTACGATCTTTCGAGTGTTCATTGGAAAGGTATGTTAAGGTTATTCCCTTCATTAGACATGTTTCCTTAGAGGCAGTAAACGTTGGTGATCTTGTAGATGTAATTGTGAGTGGTTGGCTGATTAAGTGGTGATAAACCCTCATATTAGGGACACATAATCTGTTAAGAACGACCCTAAGTTAGGAACGACTTGGAGATTATTCATATATATTGTTTATAGCTAAATTGCTTGCCTTTAGCCTATTCAATTGTTTGTTGTCTCCCTTGGGGCTATTGTGGTTAGTTGTTGAGCTATGAACTGCCTATGGGGACGATGATGTTGTCTGATAGGACTATGTTATTTCCAAAGAGGGCTATGTGTAGCCCACAGGACTATTTTGATGCCAAAGAGTGTTATGTGTTGCCTACGGGGCTTTTTTTACACCAAAGAGGGCTATGTTTTGCCTACAGGGCTATGTTGATGCACAAGAGGGCTATGTGCATCCCACAGAGCTATGATGTTGCCTAAGAGGGCTATGTGCTGCCTACGGGGCAATATCGTTGCCAAAAAGGGCTATGTGACTTCTTACAAAGACAAGGGGCTACCGATAGGGGTATGTGGATTGATTTGGCACCTTCTGGGATTATGGGGACCTAGGTAGGTGGTATGTTTTTTGTATCTGCCGAGCTTATGGGGGCTTGGTTAGGTTGATGTTTCACCATTTTTGTATTTTTAGATTTAGTAGCGGGTTAGCATGCTTATTTAAAATTTTGATTTCCTTAGTTGATTGCTTTTGGTATATTATGATACTTGCTCACTTAGTCTATAGACTTTCATACTCTATACATTATTTTGTACTGACACCCCATTGCCTTGGGGCCGCTACATTCATGCATGCAGGTCCCGACAGACGACCCAGTAGACCTCCTCAGCAGCAGGATTGACTTCTATCTGATTGGCTAGCCCCATTCCTCCGGAGCTACCAGAGTTGGGAGGTTTGTTACCTTTTGTTGTATATATCTTTATGGGTAGGCTAGGGCCCTGTCCCCCCATTCTTTACTACTTTTAGAGGCTTGTAGACTAGTGTGTGGGGTGTATAGCTACGTTATGGCCATACTGGCCTAGGTTGTTCATTTGTTGAAGCTTGTGAACTATTTGATGTATTATATTGATATATACCTGCTTTTAGTTTTGGTGTAGATATCATGGTGGCCTCGACGGCCCAATCAGGACTTTTGTGCTAGTTGGCTATTTATTTATATGATATCCTGGGAGTAGCTGTTTCTTTTATATATCAGTTGAGAGGGGCCTTGCCGGCCTAGGGCTTAGTTTTAAGCCGAGATATACTTATTTGTTTTCTTGATTGCGTGTGGCTTCCATGCGTTAGTAGCAAATGGTTCAGCAGGGTCGGCTCGTGCCTGAGTTTTGGCATTAGGAGCCAGTTACAGCCCTCGAGTTTGGGGCGTGACATAGACCATATGTATAGAGTATTAAGGGTGATGTATTCCTCTGTCACAGGGGCGGGCTGTGGAGTTAGCTTCTTTTCCACAACGTGATATAGCCTTCATTTGGTATGAGGCCTAGGAGAGATCTAGAGGACCTGATGCTCCACCAGTAGAGTGGGAGGACTTCTTTGAGGCCTTCCTTGCCTACTATTTGCCAAGGGAAGTTTGAGAGGCCCACTTTGACCAATTTATCAATCTGAAGCAAGGGAGCATGAGTGTGAGGGATTATATCCACATGTTTAATTATTTGGCGAGATATGCACCAGATATTATACGTACCATGAGAGACAGAGTTCATCATTACGTTGATGGTTTTGTAGATCATCTGATCAGAGATTGCAGAGTAGCATCCCTATCGGATGATGTAGATATTTCCCGCATACAGGCTTTTGCTCAAACTATAGAGTAGCTTTCTCAACGAATTTGTGATACCCACAGGGATAAGGAGCAGAGTAAGAGGGCTCCTACTATGGGGTCTTATAGGGAGCCACATGGTGATTTTAGGCCCCCATTCCATCGATGTCCACCTCGGCTAGCGGGTAGTGTCTTACCACAAGTGCAGGGACCAATTTGATTGTTATAGTTAGTCAGGACCGGGTCAGAGCTCAGGCCAGCCTGAGGTTCGTCGACATGATCGTGTCGTACAGATAAGACATCCCACTCTTCTTTGCACGCAGTGCGGTAAGCTACACATTGGGCAGTGTTGACACAGTTCAAGTGCTTCTTATCACTATGGGCAAATAGGACATTTCATTAGTCGGTGCCCGAGGTTGAGCAGCGGTGATCTAGCTCAGCCTTCAGGATCCACAACCACATCTTCACCCTCAGTTCGTGCCCCACGACCACGACCACAATCTACTCAGGATCGTGGTAGAGGGAGAGGTGGAGGAGATACAGGTTCGAGCGGTGGCCAAAACTGCTTTACGCACTCACAGACCAACATGATTCAGAGGCATCCCTTGATGTTATCACAAGTATATTGACGATATCTTCTCATGTTGCTTATGAATTGATAGACCCTGGATCTACTTTTTCATATTACTCCATTTATTGCTAGTAAGATTGACATAAAATCTGAGATATTTCCACAACCAGTTGAGGTATCTACACCGGTTGGCAACTCTATTTTAGCTAGTCTTGTCTATCGAGGTTGTACGGTGTTAATTAATGATCATCCAACCTCCACTGATTTGGTTGAGTTGATTATTCTAGATTTTGATGTTATCATTGGTATAGATTGTATGGCAGCTTGCTATGCTAATATTGATTGTCGTGCAAAGATAGTCAGATTTTACTTTCTAGGTGAGCCAATCCTTGAGTTGAAGGATAATGCAGACACACCGAAGGGTAAGTTTATTTCATACCTTAGGGCTCGAAAGTTGGTTTCTAAAGGTTGTATATACCACATGGTTCATGTAAAGGATACTGATAAGGAGCCCACGATTCTTCAGTCAATTCCTGTCGTGAATGAATTTTCCAATGGTATTCCCTGATGATCTTCCAGTAATTCCCCTAGAAAAGGAAATTGATTTCTCTATAGACTTGTTTCTTGATACGTAGCCTATATCGATTCCTCCCTGTAGAATGGCACTTGCAGAGCTAAGAGAATTGAAGGAACAACTGAAGGACTTGCTCGATAAAGGCTTTATCAGGCGAAGTACTTCCCCATGGGATGCTCCAGTGCTCTTTGTTCGAAAGAAATATGGCTCCTTAAGGATGTGTATTGATTATAGACAACTAAATAAAGTCACAATTAAGAATAAATATCCTCTTCCGCGGATTGATGATTTATTCAACCAGTTCCAAAGTGCCAAATGTTTTTCCAAGATTGACTTGCGATGTTGTTACCATCAGCTGCGAGTCAGGGAAGTTGATATCCCAAAAGCAACATTTAGGACAAGGTATGGCCATTTTGAATTCCTTATCATGTCTTTCGAGCTTACAAATGCCCCATTAGCCATTATGGATCTTATGAATAGGCTCTTCAAACCATTCTTGGATGAATTTGTAATTGTGTTTATTGATGACATTCTTATATATTCACAGTCGGAAGCTGAGCATACAGACCATATGCAAGTTGCATTACAGACTCTCCAAGATTGTAAGTTATATGCTAAATTCTCTAAATGTGATTTTTGGCTTACTTCAGTAGCTTTTCTAGGTCATGTTATTACAAGTGAGGGTATTAAAGTTGATGTACAAAAGATTGAAGCAGTGATGACTTGGCCGAGTCCCTTGAATCCAATGGAGGTTTGTAGCTTTTTCAGCTAGGTAGGGTATTACCGAAGGTTTGTGGAGGGATTCTCTTCTATCTTTGCACAACTAACAAAATTGACACATAAGGAAACTAAGTTTTAGTGGACCGAGGCATGCGAATAGAGCTTTCAGGAATTAAATAAGGCTTACCACAGCACCTATCTTAACTCTTCCAGATGGCAATGAAGGCTATGTTATTTATTGTGATGCCTCAAGAATTGGCCTAGGTTGTGTTCTTATGCGGCATGGAAAGGTTATTGCATACGCCTCTAGAAAGGTGCGGAAGCATGAGAAGAATTATCCTACACACGATCTTGAGTTGGTTGCAGTTGTCTTTGCCTTAAAATTTTGGCAGCATTATCTATACGGGATTCATATAGATATTTTAACCGATCACCAAAGCCTTCAGTATTTAATTAAGGAGAGGGAGTTGAACCTACGACAAAGGAGATGGATAGAATTATTAAAAGACTACGATGTTGACAATTATATCATCCTGGCAAAGCTAATGTTGTTGCTAATGGGCTCAGCCGGAAGTCCATGGGTAATCTAAGTCATGGTGAAGCTGATAAGACTAGAATTACAAAAGATCTATGCCAACTAGCTAATTTGCAAGTACGCTTGGTAGATGTAGGAGGCGAAGGTGTTTTCGTGTAGAATATGGCGGAATCTTCCTTTGTGACTGAAGTGAAAAGGCAGCAACATGAAGATCATGAGCTTAGGAAATTGAGGGAGAGGATTCCACAGCAGCAACAACCTTTATTTGAGCTAACTTGAGATGGAGTCTTTAGATACAGCGGTCGCCTATGTGTACCGGTATTTGGAGAACTCCGTACAAAGATTCTTTTGGAGGCCCATTATTCTAGATAAGCATCTCAACCTAGAGCGACGAAGATATATTGGGATCTTCGACAGATCTATTGGTGGAAGGGCATGGAAAAAGCTATTACAGAGATGGTAGCTGATGCTTATTGTGACCAACGAAACTAACCTACTGTATGAGTGTCTGCGATCATCGATAGTATAGTAACCCAACTAAAGGTTGGGGTCATGTCCCAAGGGAGTGGTTTTGAGAATTAATAGAAAAATAAAAATTAGCTCTAACTAGTTGTAGCTAAAGATGTTAACGAGCAAAAACATGGTAAATAAAGTGGGTGACACAAAAGTGTCAACTATCGATTTGGGGGTTTTGTTACAAGTAGTAAAAATAGCGAAGATTAACAAGAAAATCAAGTATAGGGAAATGTTCTTAGGGTGTGACCACAATACAAGTTGAGATAAATAGTTGTGTACATGCTTTTGATAGGAAATTTGTAAGATAATAGTGACTAGGCTAAGCTTTAAATGGAAATAAGCTCCCTCTCGGGCAACTTACCCCGTTTCAAATGCATTCCTCTCGGACACCCATTTGCCGCATGAAGACCAGCCTACACCTTACCCCACTCACTCTCTCGAGTTGAGTGTTAGGATATGGGACTAGGGCTCACCCCTCGGGCTGAACCTCATGTCGACCCACTCCTTAGGCCATCAATCTAGTGGTCTTGGTTTCGCGACCTCGCTCTCGTTCAAGCCGAAAACACATGGGTGGCTTTGTATTTGCAACTACAAAACCCTTTAGATTAAACCACAACCACTAGGTGAAATCACCATTAAACTACATCTAACCTATTATCAAGCAAGACCAAACAATAATATCAACACATATTTGCTAAATCACACCCCAAGAATGGGTTTTATAGCCACACATCAAGAAATAACAAAATACACCTAAAATGATAGTAAAATCAAGTGGGTATAAGAAAATAAACCTTCATTTAAGCAAAGGAAGAAGAATAGAGAAGATCCACTTCCAACTTGGGGAAGATGAACTCCTTTCTCTAAGTTCCCAAAAACCCTCTCCAAACTTGTGAGAAAATATCTAAAAAGTACTATTCTATTATGGAAATTAAAATAAAAGTTCGACTGTTAAAAATAATTATAAGTTCAGTATTTATAGACTTCAGAAAATAGTGCTGGCGGATCTTTCAGCAAAGTTAGTCAATGTCGCCGAATGACTTCGGTGACTCGCCCTTCGTCTGTTTCATTGCCATTTTATGCTTGCCTTCAGCACCTTCACATTCTGGACCATTAGGCGGTATAGTATTGCTTCATGGAATTATTCGGCGAAGCGCCGACTGCTCCTTTCATCGCCTTTTTTATCCTTCTCCTTCAGGGATTCGCGTACTGGAACAAAAGGCGGAGTAAATCCCTTCGGCGAATCACCAAGTGTGCTTGGCGATGCTCGGGTTTCAGCTTTGTCATTCTTTTAAGCATTTTTGTTCCTTTTTGCACCTAAGTGTCCATGCTTTCACTAAAACTCAAATACCTAAAACTTAAGAGTTTTCATCAGATATGTAGACAAAATAAGCATTCGAGGACACTATTTTTATCAAAATAAAGCCCTAAATGAGTCCAATTTGTGGATTCATCAACACCCCAACTTAAAATTTTGCTTGTCCTCAAGCAAACTCAAGTTTAGCTGAATAGCAAGGGTGTCTCAAACAGTGCTACACAAGACTCAATCATGAACATACACAACAAGATTCAAATTACTTATGCATAGATCAACTGTGTACTCAAAGATTCAAGTTGTGATACACCATTACCAGATATTCTCGTGCTCGCAATACTTTCTACTAGTGTAAGTTCAGGCTCGACAAAAAGTATCTAAATGCCCTCACATGAAGAATGATTCCATATTCACACACAGAGGCTAATCAATTCAATATCAGGAATCAGATGCAACGCTCACACTCAGAAAGAGGAACATAATGCATGTTTTTACCCATAGGTTTGCCCTTATATTCCAATCGACTTTCTATTCGGCTTACTCAAGATCAAAAAGGTCTTTCTAAGGCTTGTAATGGGGTTGAGTGCAAAGGTATGGTCATTTAGGATCAGTGGCTCCTTCCTCGTGGGATGTGGTATTCTAAGGGGATTCCCTTCTTTTCCTTTATCGATTCTTTTTCTAGTGCTTCTAAGTCACCTGTTTATTCACCTTCATTTACCGCTTGGAAACCTGATTTCCTTCGTACCTTATTCTACTTTTTTTTTAATTGAAGGAGTTTCTACTGTTCTGCAACATCATGGGTTAAGGGGGACTTTTCCTACACTTCTTGACTTCTCCTTTTCCTTTTCACCACACCCCCAACTTAGGCTTTTTGCCTAAGTTGGTTATTCACTAAACCACAAATTAAGAGGATTATAGGTAGTGGGTCAAGTGAGGTCTAGGGTTCATCAAGGTTCTTCCAAAGAAAGGTAAGGCTCAAAGGGTGTTCAAAAAGAGTTTCACACACTCACGGGTAGGCCACAAAAGAGGTATATGTCAAATTTGGCTCACACTCTTTAAAGTTGCATAAGATCATATCAAGAGGACACCTTTCTAAATCAATCAGACTAACAAGGAAAATTCTAGGTTTATTCATGCATGGTTCAAACCAAGCTAATCACACAAGGCATCGACACTTAAGTTAAGCAAGACTACATACTTTCGCTAGTGTGGAACGGTCATAACAAGAGAATCAATTTGATAAATGGCTAGTCACAATGAGATGCAAAGAGTTCACATATTGTCTATGCAACTTCATTTGGCCTCGTCATAGCCATACATTCATGTTCGTTCAATTGAGAGCACTATTCAAGTCATCGGTATTGATCGAAATCGAGACTTAAATTTTTGCAAAAGAATAGCCACATTCAACTCATGAGGGGTGGCAAAAATGTGCGAAAAATTCAAAAAAATCCAGAAAGGTCAAAATCATTTTGCAACCAAACCCAACAGAGAGCCATAAGCTCAAACAATCGCAAAAGCAGTTTTAAAAACACAATTGAAAACAGACAACCCAAATATATACAAAACATAAGTATCTGAAACAAGCACACAAAAAGGTGAGCCTCACCCCACCATTGATAAAATCATTTGTCCTCAAATGTATAACAATAATCTAGAGGCCAAATTAAAGAAAGACAGAGATAGGGCTAGAGAATAACCCTGGTTAGGCAGCTATTTCGAGTTGGAGACCTTCAACAGATGTCGTGTAAAGCAAAAGGTATGCTGGGGATGTTTGGTGCATTGCCGAGTGATTCATCAAGCTCTATACAGCTTTTCTTAGTATTCCAGTGCGCCTATCTTCAACCCAGGGCCCAGGCTCTCGAGTGATTAATCAGCTGCCTTTTTGTGCGTCGGCCTGCAGGTTATCCAGTTAGTTCCTATTTTGTGGTCGAGTTTTGGTTTCTGAGTGATTCGGCGCTTCGCCAAACAAATTTTTACTTTGCCGAGTTTTACAGAACTTCTCAACAGTTATGGATATTCAAACGGCAGTGACCATCTCGGTCGCCAATCAGGTGGGTGATTCACCGAAACTGTCCTGAGCTCGCCGAGTTTTACAAACTCCAGATTTTGAAGATATCTTGAATCAAATGGCGGAATAGATTTAATCGCCAACTTCTTCAGGGACTCGTCAACTGGATTTGCTGCTCGACATTATGCACCTCTTTGCCACCTATTACACTTCAGCCTATAAAACTTAAGACACTATTGTATTACTAGTACGCCAATATAAGATTATATGGGGTTTTGGGTTGCCTCCCAAATAGCGCATGAGTTAACGTCGCGACACGACGCAAGTCAAAGACTACTCTTCGTCCTCGGAATCACTCATGGTGTAATTAGGTGAATCATCGGTGAACGAAGGATAGTGACCCGTCATTAAATGGGTGATTTGAGCATCCTGCAGTTGAATTGTCATGGAGTGAGAGGCTGACGCTTCATTTAGCATTTCGACGTTTCCCTTCATCTCATTCAACATCTTCTCATGTGCTTCAATATTTTGTTGAATGAGTGATAGGGCTTTGTCATCCTTTATACTTCTCTGCTTCTTCCCATGCCTACATTCTCGAAGGGAGGAGTGCTTTTCTTTCCCCATGGCTTGTGCCTCCAATTCTATGACTCTGGTAGATAGAGCATTCAACTGGGTAGCTAGTGCGTCTCACTCCTGCTTCTCTTTGGCTTCTTTGTTGGCTTCTACCATGTCATCAAGGAGTTTTGTGACAACTTCATAGGGCTAGTGTAGTCTACCGCCCTCGCAAATTTAATCAGTTATATCTCTATTATCGGGTCCTAGACCCCTGTAGAAGCACTCCAGTAGCCCCTTGTCTGTCATCCCGTGAGTTGGGCATGGTTGCAGCACTGCTTGAAACTTCAGCTACATTTCCTGAATAGTTTAATCGCCTTCTTGTTAAAGGTCAGGTGGTTGTCCCTGAGGTTTAATAGTTTAAGAAGGGGATGATCAATGTGGCATCCATAATAGTTTTCCATCCGTAGTTCCCTTCTTTGATATTCAAACTAGCAAAACAAAACTACAATTTAGATTACTAGCACTAAAACAAGAAAGAATCAAAAATTATATTTAACTACGAATTCCCAAATAACACATTCCCCAACAGCGGCACAATTTTGATGCTTATCGTGACCAACGACACTAACCTACGGTATGAGTGTCTACGATCGTCGATATTATAGTATCCCAACTAAATGTTGGGGTCGTGTCCCAACGGAGTGGTTTTGAGAATTCATAGAAAAATAAAATTTAGCTCTAACTAGTTGTAGCTAAAGATGTTAACGAGCAAAAACATGGTAAATAAAGCGGATGACACGAAAGTGTCAAATATCAATTTGGGGGTTTTGTTACAAGTAGTAAAAATAGCGAAGATTAAAAAGAAAATCATGTATGGGGAAATGTTCTTAGGGTGTGGCTGCAATACAAGTTGAGATAAATAGTTGGGTAGATTCTTTTGATAAGAAATTTGTAAGATAATAGTGACTAGGCTAAGCTTTAAATGGAAATAAGTTCCCTCTCGGGAAACTTACCCCATTTCAAATGCGTTCCTCTCGGACACCTATTTGCCGCATGACTACCAGCCTACACCTTATGCCACTCACTATCTCGAGCTGAGTGTTAGGATATAGGACTAGGGCTCACCCTCTCGGGCTGAACCTCATGTCGACCCACTCCTTAGGCCATCAGTCTAATGGTCTTGGTTTCGCGACCTCCCTCTCGGGCATGCCTAAAACACATGGGTGGCTTTGTATTTGCAACTACAAACACTTTAGAGTAAACCACAACCATTAAGTGAAATCACCATTAAACTACATCTAACTTATCAGCAAGCAAGACCCAACAATAATATCAACACATATTTGCTAAATCACACCCCAAGAATGGGGTTTTTTAGCCACACCTCAAGAAATAACAAAATACACCTAAAATGATAGTAAAATCAAATGGGTATAAGAAATTAAACCTTAATTTAAGCAAAGCAAGAAGGATAGAGAAGACCCACTTCCAACTTGGGGAAGATGAACCCCTTTCTCCAAGTTCCCAAAAACCCACTCCAAAATTGAGAGAAAATACCTAAAAAGTACTATTCTATCTTGGAAATTAAAATAAAAGTTTGACTCTTAAAAATAATAATAAATTCAGTATTTGTAGACTTCATAAAATAGCGTTGGAGGATCTTTCGGCGAAGTTAGCCTATGTCGCCGAATGACTTCGGTGACTCACCCTTCGTCTGTCTCATCTTCGTTTCATACTTTCCTTCAGCACCTTCACGTTCTGGACCATAGGGCGGTATAGTACTGCTTTATGGAACTATTTGGCAAAGCGCCGACTGCTCCTTTCATCGCCTTTTTTATCCTTCTCCTTCAGGGATTCGCGTACTGGAACAAAAGGCAAAGTAAATCCCTTTGGCGAATCGCCAAATGTACTTGACGATGCTCGAATTTCAACTTCGTCATTCTTTTCAGCCTTTTTGTTCCTTTTTGCACCTAAGTGTCCATGCTTTCTGATGAGTCCACAAATTGGACTCATTTAGGGCTTTATTTTAATAGAAATAGTGTCCTTGAATGCTTGTTTTATCTCAATACCTGATTAAAATGCTGAAGTTTCAGGTATTTAAAGTTTTAGTGGAAGCATGGACATTTAGGCGCAAAATTGAGCAAATAGGGCTGAAAAGAACAAGAATTGGAATCCTGCGGATCGCCGAGTTCAAGTTGGTGAGTCGCCAAAACGACATGAACCGCCCTTCATTCCAGTACGCGAAGCCTTGAAGGAAGTGGATCAAAAGGCGAGGAAAGGAGCAGTCGGCGAGTCACCGATTAGTTCCGCGAAGCAGCACTATACCGCACAATGATCCAGAATGCGAGGATGCTAAAGGCAAGACACTGAAGGCGATGGGCTGACCAAAAGGTGGATCGCCGAGTTCATCGGCGATCTCGACTAATGTCGCCGAACAATCCTCCGCAGCACAATCTATGAAAACTATAAATACTAGTTAGAATTGTAGTCTTAAGTGTGGAACATTTTAGAGTAAAAATTATTATTAGTCTATAGTTTTTTTCTGTATTTTTTTATCAAGTTTGGAGAGGGTTTTGTGGAGACTTGAAGAAAGGAGTTCTTCTTCCCCAAGTTGGAAGTGGTTCTTCTCTATTCACTTTCATTTGCTTAATTCAAGGTTTAATTTCTTATATCCAGTTGATTTCATTATCATGCTAGGTATAATTTCTTATTACTTGATGTGTGGCTAAAAACCCCCATTCTTGGGGTGTGATTTAGCAAATATGGGTTGATATTCTTGTTGGGTCTTGCTTGTTGATAGGTTAGATGTATGTTAATGGTGATTTCACCTAGTGGTTGTGATTTAATCTAAAGGGTTTGTAGTTGCAAATAGAAAGTCACCCATGTGTTTTTGGCTTGACCGAGATGGAGGTCACGAAACAAAAACCACTAGATTGATGGCCTAAGGAGTGGGTCGACATGAGGTTCAACCCGAGAGGGTGAGCCCTAGTCCCATATCCTAACACTCAGCTCGAGAGAGTGAGTGGGGTAAGGTGTAGGCTAGTCTTCATGCGGCAAATGGGTGTCTGATAGGAACGCATTTGAAATGGGGTTAGTTGCCCGAGATGGAACTTATTTCCATTTAAAGATTAGCCTAGTCACTATTATCTTGCAAATCATGTACCCAGCAATTTGTCTCAACTTGTATTGCGGTCACATCCCATGAACCTTCCCCATACTTGATTTTCTTGTTTATTTTTCTATTTTATCACTTGTTACAAAACCCCCATTTGATATTTGACACTTTCGTGTCACCCGTTTTAATTTACTATGTCTTTTATCGAAAACGTCTTTAACTACAACTAACCTAAATGAAATTCTAATTGGTTATTAATTCTCAAAACCACTCCCTTGGGACACGACCCCTACCCTTGGTTGGGTTTCTATATTATCGATGATCGTAGACACTCATATCGTAGGATAGTGTCGTTGGTCACGATAAGTATCACTTTCACTAAAACTTCAAATATCTGAAACTTAAGATCTTTCATCAGATATTTAGACAAAATAAGCATTCGAGGACACTATTCTTATCAAAATAAAGCCTTAAATGAGTCCAATTTGTGAACTCATCAGTACATAAATGTCGCAACTGTCAACAAGTTAAAGCAGAGCATCAAAGGCCTGGAGGCCTAACCCAGTATATTAAGCTTCCGATATGGAAATGGGATATGATAAATATGGACTTTATCACTAGTTTGCCTCGCACTCGACGAAGGTATGATTCTATCTGGGTAATTATTGATAGGCTGACAAAATCTACTCATTTCTTGCCAGAACGTACTATTCAGACAGTTGAGGATATGTTACGTGCTTGTGTCCAGGATTTTAAAGGAAGTTGGGATCAATATCTATCTCTTATCAAGTTTGCTTATAATAACAACTTTCAAGCTAGTATTTAAATGGCCCCTTACGAAGCATTATACAGGCGGAAGTGTAGGTCCCCGATCGGTTGGTTTGAGCTTGGGGAAACAGATTTGCTATGTCCCAATCTAGTCTAGCAAGCGATTGAAAAGGTGAAACTTATTAGAGACTGGCTTCATACAGCGCAGTGTCGGCAAAAGTCTTATGCAGATGTTTGATGATGGAACTTAGAGTTTGATGTAGAAGATTGGATTTTCTAGAAAGTATCACCTCTGAAGGGAACCATGTGATTCAGAAAGAAAGGGAAGCTCAATCCTAGGTACGTTGGACCATATAAGATTATTCGAAAGATCGGTATGGTGGTATACAAGCTTGATTTGCCTTAAGAACTGGAAGCAGTCCATCCTCTATTTCATGTTTCTATGTTGCGGAAGTGAATTGTAGATCCTTCATGTATTATGCCCATTGAAAATATTTGTATCGCTGAAGATTTATCTTACGCAAAGGTACCAATAGCGATTTTAGATCGGCAAGTAAGAAAGCTTCGAACTAAAGATGTAGCTTCTGTGAAAGTGTTATGGAGAAATAACAACATTGAGGAAATGACTTGGGAAGTGGAAGAGGAAATGAGGAAGGAGTACCCCTAACTGTTTACGACTTAAGGTGAGTCACTTTTCGATAATTGGCAATTATTTCTTCACAACGACTTAATTAGATTTTATGTAGCTTCAAGGTGCAATTTGTATGTATTCTTACGAGATAGTTATGCAAAGCTTAGTAGTTAAAATTTTTAGAATTTGAGTTTAGGTTTGCGACTTAACAGTATAGACTCGCAAATAAAGTCCTTCTGGGAAAAAAACTCAACCAAGGAATTGTGTAGATCCATTCGCGGGCGAATGTTCATAAGGTGGGGAGAATGTAAGATCCCATACTTTTTCTCTATTATTGCATAATATATGTGGCGTAGTATGGCATGGTTATATGAGGTGTATATGACTTGGTATCATACATTGGAGATTAAGATTGCAAATGGGTGGCAATATCAAGGAACTAAACTAAAATTTTAGGTCAAAGGCACCCCTCAAACAAAGTTCAGGATTAAAGAAATGTCTCAGGTAGAAGTTCACCCGTTTGAAAGGTTTAAATTATCCCATACCTTGGGGATAAGCGTATGATTGTCTAACATGTTAAGAATAGTGTGTTATGAGGTATTATAATAGTACAAGGGTCGTATGTTGAGTTTTGAAGTCAAGAAAATTAGCGAAACTAAGGTTGGCAAAAGTTATCGAAGTTTCTCTAAAAATATTTTATTAACTTTGGGTCAAATGTCTTAGATGTTTTCCCCCAATATATAAAGTGTTAGAAGGCCCATGACCTATCAAATCAAAGGCCTACGAGTCTCGTTTGCAGCACATAAAACCCCGTATCCAACCGACATCAGAGTAAAAAGTTATGAGGGTTTTACTACGGACTACATGGGTAGAATTTGGGTTGCGATCTGGGTCGGGTCAAAAATGTGGTATGTCGGCTTACTCGATGTTTTAAGCCACAAAAAGATTTCTTTCACTCCCTAACCAGAAAGAAAGATATAAATATGTAGTTATTGGTGTTTATTCAAGGTTTACACTTGGTTTTCTAAGGTAACCATCTCGGGACTCTTTTATGATTGTTTTTATGAAGTTCTACGGACGTTTCGTCAAGTTTGGGCCATATGGCAAATCTTCCGATTTATGCTCAATTATGAATTGTTTATAGGTGCGTACCAGATGTGCATATATAATGTTTGCAAAGCTTAGGACATAAGGAACTACTTTCGTGAAGGAACTACGGGCATTCGAGCATTCATTGGAAAGGTATTTAAGGCTAAGCTCAGTCCCTCATTTTAGCACCACTCCTAGGAAATTCCTAAAACGCCGAATGTGATATTTTGCTATTCTCTTGCTAGAAAGACCTTCGGTGAAAGGAATCGGGATCTCAACTTAATTATTTTCATGATTCTATCACTTTGATAGTTCACTCATTCGGATAAATAGAGTATTCGACATCTACATGTCATTTTATCGGTTTCCTTGATTATATGTCCGCAAGTATGAATTCTTAATCTTCTTTGGGTGATGTGACTTAAAATATCATGGAAGACCCTTATTATTTGTGAACAGCCCTCTTTCCCCACTAAAGTTATTATGAAAAATCTTTAAAGTAACTCACGATCTTCAAAACTCTCAAATATAACTTAAATGTTTAAACTATTAGAACACTTGATTTTTGAAATACTATTTTTATAAATTATCTAAGAACCAAATATAGGAACTAAGTAAATCACCTTAAACTTGTTATGAATATCTGCAAGGTTAGGTTATCTTTTTCAAATTCAAATTAACTTTTCAAGCTTATTTGGAATAACATATGAGATTCCATAAGATGGTTACATGTCATACAAAAGTTATTATGGGGTTATGAGAACAAGACTAAAAATGGGCAAAGATTGGCAACATGAAAACAATAACATATAGGGGCTATAAGCCCATGACATGTTATGCATACTACTCCCGAGCTATAATCGAGAGGTATGTGGCCTATTGCCTATATTTATACGTATGAGACACTGCTGGCCACAGGTTGGCGGATATGATGTTGGTTAGCAACTGGGAAGCACCACCATTGCTAGCATTTGGTTGGGTAAGTCATGCCTTTGAATCTATATATATATATTCACAACATACAATTGTACAAGCATACCATGCATATTTAAATAGTAGGAGGCCAAATGTAGGCCATGGAGATTATTTGAGTTTCAGTTTCAAGTGGTATCTCTATTATCCTTTTACAGTAATTATTTATGATTCTACTTTCTGCTTTAAATACCAATACATTTATATTCGTATTGACGTCCCATTGTCTAGGGACGCTGCCTTTTGTTTCATGCAAGTAGATTCAGGTAGGGATTCTGATCGACCCACCCGCTAGGATTCAGGTTCAGTTGTTAGTTGGTAAGCTCCATCTTATCATAGGGCTATCAGAGGATGTGTACTTTCGTTTTACAGTTTGGATATAGTCAGGGCCTTTTCTTGATAGTGTTTATGTCACTCATAGAGGCTATTGTGGACACAATATTCTGGGTTTTCTTATGTATGTTTCAATCTCCAGCCACCTGACTTGGCATGTATATAAATGTGTGTGTAAGTAGGTATGTCTTCAGTTGTGGCCTCGCCGGCTAGCTAGTACATCTTTATTTTTTTTTGCCTGACTACATTGTTTCGATGGTTTATTTTCATTCAGGTCATGACCTTCAGGGTCCAGGCTTCACTTTTTAGAGGTTGTGTTGCCCAATCTTTTTGTCTCACTGTTTGACTAGCTAGTATGTTTTAGTGGGTAACTCGATCTAATAGGGTATCGAGTGGCAATTACACCCCCTATTTTTGGGTGTGACAGTATACATCGGACTCAATGTTTAGCTCACATGGTTTATGTCGGTTAATAATATCTCCCACAGTCACTCTTATTTCATTTGACTAGGTTTTAAGCAGTTATATCAGTATATAGTCCAATATTTTATCTTCATGATTAGTGTTTGGTCATTTCATTCAGTTTAGTTTTTTTCAGTTATATTTCAGTATCTATATCTCTGCTCAGATTATATCATTTCTCACTTACGTATTGTGAAGCTTATATATCTTTTATTCAGCTTAGTGTCTATATCATGCACTCTTAGTACATTCCAAGTACTGACGCATACGCTACGCTACATGCTTTTGTGTTGTAGGTTTAGGTACTCAGATCTAGATCATGCTTAGATCGATTCCCGATCCATATTCAGCAGCTTCAGTGGTGTGTCCTCATATTTCAAGGACAATAGACATGCTTTAACTTTAGTCATTATTTTTAGTTTCAATTTTGTTAGAGTTAGCTGAGGGCATGTCACAACAACTCAACTCAGTTAGAGGCTTTTCAGACATAGCAATAGATTCAGCTTGAGTTGTTAAGTAATTATCATTTATCACTAAACTCTAATATGTTTTATATACTCAAACTAGTTGGGTTTTTCCCCATTTTCAGATATCCACTATTTTAGCTTCCGCATAGTATATGTTATTCTTAGTTATTTTCAGTATGATTATGATATGCCAGATTCAGGGTTAGCTTGGGGTCACTCGTGATCCTAGGTCCCGTGTTACGTCAAGAGGGTAGCCTCGGGGCATAACAGTTAGATTTCTACTATTTTTTGTCAAACTCTTTACGAAATGAAACTATTTTTTCAACTCTTTAAATTTTATTATCTTGTATGATGTATGCTAAGTGGGTTGTGTAGGGCCTCTCGGGGTCATATACGTCATGTTACGTCTAGTGTGTACTTTGGGCCGTGACATATATAGGACATGTTATTCCCAGGGTCTACTTTGGGTTGTGAAAAAGTTGGTATTCAGATGACAAGGTTTATAAAGGTCCTAGGATGTCTCATAAGCCACGTCGGGTAGATTCTTGTTAATTAGTGTGAAGCGCGCCACATTTATGAATGAGAAGTTATAAGATGTTTAGGAAACTCCACTTCTTTCATAACTCTGAACTCGTAAGATAGAGTATTACTCTATATGTCTCTCTCCTAATCCTTATTCGATGCTTTTCAGGATATGGCCCCTCAAAGAGCATACGTTAGGAATAATGTGAAAGAGAATGTAGAATGAGAAGCTCCTCAAGTTTTGGATGAACCTTTAGTCGAATAAGTGACTAATGCAAAGTTTAGGGCTACTTTTCAACTGTTGGCTCAAGCCATGACGGCTCAAGCCAATAGGGAGGTTGTGGTCCCTGTGAACCCAATTATGAGGCGGAAACTAGAGTGAGGGACTTCACTAGAATGAATCCTCTAGAATTTCATGGTTTCTAGGTTGAGAAAGATTCCCAAGAGTTCATTAATGAGGTGTATAAAGTGTTGCTGATCATGGGAGAGATGCTCGTGGAAAAGGAAAAATTGGCTGCTTATCAACATAAGGGTATTGCTCAAGTATTGTTCAACTAATAGAAAGAAGAGACGACGGTTGATGTGCGTCCTCTTGAATGTGAAAAGTTTAAGGTTTCTTTCCTTGATAGGTTCTTTACCCTTGATATGAGGGAGGCAAAGGTACTTGAATTCATCAACCTTTGTCAAGGAAATATGAGTGTGAAGGATTATGCCTTGAAGTTCACTTAATTGTCTAGATATGTTTTTACTATGGTTGTCGATCCTAGCGCAAGGATGAGTAAGTTAGTTTCAGGGATGTCTGAGATAGTGGTTAAAGAATGTCGTAACACCGTGCTCATCAATGATATGGACATTTTTTGTCTAATGGTTCATCCTCAAAATAGAATATGATAAAATTAAGGAAAGATCTAGGGAGGCAAAGAGGGCAAGGACCGATGATGATGACTTTTCACATTCAAGGACCGATGGACATGGTCGTTCAAAGTTTCGACAAAGATTTTTTGGTCAAGAATCCTCCAATGATTTGGCTCCTATATTCAACAAAGATAGTGTGTCTAATCATAAGCCTCAAGGAGAAAATGATGGTGGATCTTCATTGACTACTTGTACAAAATGTGGAAGAAAGCATAAGGGTAAATGCCTAGCCGGTTCCAATGCATGTTTTTGTTGTGGCATGACGGATCATAAGATATGGGCTTGTCCCTTAGTTTCTAAGAATAAAGGAGATAATAGTTGACGGGCGTAACCTTACCATTAGTCAGTTCTAGTGGGAGCTAGAAGCAAAACAGATTTTATGCATTTCAAACTCGTCATGAGCAAGAGGGTTCTCCCAATGTGGTTACCGGTATGTTGAATGTCTTTAATTCTGATGTTTATACTTTGCTTTATCCTGGTTCTACCCTGTCTTTTATGACACCATATGTGGCTATGAGGTTTGATGTTCTTCTGGATGTGTTGATAGACCCTTTTTCCATGTCTACTCCTATTAGTAAATCTATTGTGGCTAGGAGAGTCTATAGAAGTTTTCCCATCTCCTTACCTCAAAGAGTCACTCATGTTGATCTTGTAGAGCTTGATATGTTGAATTTTGATGTTATTCTTGGTATGGATTAGCTTTATTTTTGTTATACTTTTGTTGATTGTAGGACCCGAGTGGTCAAGTTTCAATTTCCTAATGATTTCATTCTATAGTGGAAGGGGAGAAATTCTATACCTAAGAGTTAGTTTGTTTCTTGTCTTAAAGCTAAAAAATGATTTCTAAGGGTTGCATATACCATCTTCTTCGGGTTAGGGATACGGATTTTGAAACCCCTACTTTTGAGTCGGTCTCTGTTGTTAATGAGTTTCTAGAAGTGTTTCCCGATGATTTACCTGGTGTTCTTCCTGAAAGGGAAATAGACTTCAGTATTCACTTTCCACCAAATATGCAACATATCTCTATTCCCCATTATCGTATGGCTCCAGCAGAACATAAGGAGTTAAAAGAGCAATTGACAGTTTTGTTCAATAAGGGTTTCATCCGACCGAGTATCTCTCCATGGGATGCTCCAATTTTGTTTGTTAGAAAGAAAGATGGTTCACTTCGTATGTGTATTGACTACCGGCAATTGAACAAGCCTACCATTAAGAATAAATATCATCTTCCAAGGATAGATGATTCGTTTGATCAACTACAAGGAGCAAGTTACTTTTCTAAGATTAAACTTTGGTCAGGTTATCAATAATTAAGAGTAAAGGAAGATGACATTCCGAAGATGGCTTTTAGAACACGGAATGGTCATTATGAGTTTTTAGTAATGTCATTTGGTTTGACTAATTCTCTTACCTCATTTATGGATTTGATGAATAGGGTAGTTAGAAAATACTGTCATGACCCAATTCCTCGAGCCGTGATGGTACCTACTATATCCCACCAGTAGGTAAGCCAACCCGAAACCCAGAACAACTAGTAGTGGGTAAAAGGGCAGAAATCAAGTGGCAGAAACAATAACAACAAAAAGGAATAAGGCAAGCCAAAAGAATACATACATAAAAACGGCATCCCTCCCAGAACCTGGAAATCACAAGTACAGAGCCATACTAAGAGTACAAGTCCTAAAAGTGGACCAACATACAAAAATATACGCAACTACAAATGACATATCTCAAGTACAGAAGATGAGCCACAAAATATATGTACAGAAGGAGACGACAATCATCAGGATGCTGTGCTCACCCTCGCCTCTGGATATTGGCTGCTACTGGCTCGTATGGCAGCGCTGACGACTGGTGCTCGATCCTGCATCACGAAAATTAATGCAGAGTGTACTATGAGTACTAGTGAAAAGGTACCCAGTAGGCATCATAGGTCGACTGAGTAAGAAAGGTAAAAGATATAGGAAATGCTAGAATAAAGCACAGACAGAGGTCACGAACTAGAAAAGTAAAGGTATGCACACGAATGTAAGGCAAACAAAAATAAGGTGAATACTCCAACTTGGCCCATAAGCCTAAAAGGTACACTCGTGCGCAAATTAAAGTAAAAACCTGAACGGACCCCCATAAGATCGACAGGTACACAGAAAAGCTAAACTAAGACTAGAGGAGATTTGTAATCCCGAAGCCTTACAGAAATGTCAGTATTTGTGAGCTATGAAAGAAAGGAAACATAGAACCTGGAACCTCGAACAGCGGGTGAGTCTGCCTATACTAGATACGCTAATAGAGCCGAAATCTATAAGGGATAGCACAGAGCCCATACATCGAACCGTGAATGTCGACTACCCGTAGATAAAGTGATATAACTCAAAGGGGGGAGGGGGGGATGGACTCTGTATGTCGACTCCACTATAGGAGGGTAAATAAGCAGCAGCAGGAAGACCAGAGCCCGAACCTCAAACCGCGGGTGAAACCTCATGTTAAGTTACCAAGGTAGCATAAAGCTTCCAAATAAGCCATCCATGGATTCCCGCATCAAAAGTCATGGGAAAATCTTTGTAACCATCTTCTATCTCCTCTAACCATCTCACGATGGCAAGAGAACGAAACTAAAGTCGTATATATCACCAAACGAGCCCGGAGGGCGGCCGAAAATGCAGAAAGTTTGGTTCATAAGAGAATTATGGATGTTAAGGCCCCACAACTGAGTCACTGCCTAGCTAAGGCTCATCTCTATCAGAGCCAAGTCTGCTATATCAGTCTACCAGGACCTACACCGGTCAAAGTCACACTGGGGCAGAAATAATATAATCCATCGGCTCTTGAACAATCGTGAGTCTATGGCATCACTATTCTAAGTCTAGACTAAGGCCAAACATGCTCCAATATAACTCATAAGTCAAAACCAGGCCAAACAAGTAAGCGAGGATGATAAAATATAACAATTCAAGTACCCGCTGAACCTTGAGACAACCTAAATATGAATTTTATTGAACGTAGCATGATAATCTAGTTCTCCGGCCCAATATTAATGCAAATCCACATATGCTCACACATTCAGACTCAATCTACAAGAAAAGGGAAGTCGTAGCCTACCTGTAGATCGAACATGCGCGCTCCAAACTACTCCACCGAAGTTTTTCCCTTCCGAACAGGCTCGGATCTCTGCCACACTATCAAAAACAGAATCACAACATTGTTACGGTCGTTTAGACACTAAATTCACAAGAAATGGAAGCAGACCAATTTCGGGGTCAAAAATGGGGAAAGTGGAACCCTCACCGAAAATTCCAGAAGTAACCCCAAAAATAGGTTGTAAATAGCTCCCCGAACTTGTATTCCAAATTAGAACATAATTCGAGGCTCAAAACAGTCCCAACACGAACATGCAACGAAAAACCCAAAATTATGCTAAAAAATGAACAATAATGGCAGCTGCTATTTAGGAGAACTTCCCAGAAATGAGGGCCAAACTTCTGAAACCAGAAACACCACGACGATCCTCGCGAAAAACCCCACAATCTAGGGTCTTGAATCACCAAATTCGGACCTAAAATGGTCAAGAAATCATCTTCCAAAATTTCCCAAAAATTGAGCTCGAAAATGAGCTATGGCAGCAGCTAAAACATAATGTTTTCCTCCAACGAAGCTTTAAATATAAATTCAACCATGCCAACGCGTTCTCCTCGAACACCCACTCAAGATATCCCCAAGAATCACCGAAATCGGACCTATAATGGCTGAGATATCAAGTCTCAAAAATTCCAAAAATCGAGCTCACAAAAAAGGTCATGGCAGCAGGTATTTCATGAAATTTACCTCAAACGGAGATCTCCAAATTAGTTTCCGAGCTCACCAACCCGTTTCTTGCAAAAAAACCCCACAAGATGGACCTTCGAATCACTAAAACCGGACTTGAAGTGAGAGAGTTATGAAGGTTTGAAGTTGAGAAATAAGGCCGAAATGGCCTGCACCAGCTATATATATCAGCTGAAAAGCTGATTTTTTTATGCCACCTTTAAAATCTCTGACAAGGTACTCGGGATTCGTTCGAAACTCGATAAAAATAAAATAGATATGCTACCCTACTAAATTCGATATTCCAGATAAAATGGCGCAGTCAAAATTTCAATCAGAGGTCATCTCGATAAAAATGGGTCCCACTCCCAAAGGTCATTTTTTAACTAAAATCCACCAAGGGGCTCAGAATGAGTCCGGAGGTCTCGGGAGTCGAACGAAAGGTCGTGCTAGACCAAACTCGACATTCAGGGGCTAACCGCGCTGTCAGAATTTCATTTGGACACGTTTTCCAAGAATATTGACCCAAGTCAACCGCTGGCCAATCTAAAACACTAAAATGGTTTAAACTCGCACCGAAAGCCTCGGGACTCAAGTCAACCACACCTCTAGCCTAATTTGGCCATTCCGGAGCTTATGAAACTATCAGAATTCCATTCTGAGGCTGTTTTCATGATAAACCGACTAAAAGTCAATTTTGAAGCTTCAAGGCCTCTAAAACACAGAAAGTTGCACAAAATCCAAACGAACGACCAGGTGACCGAACTGTCAGTGCTAACAAGTCATTGTAGGAAAGCTCTAACCGAAGAAAACAAGGTGGGTACACAGAAATGACCTGGAGGGTCATTACAACATCCACTACTAAAAGAACTTTCATCTGCGAAAGTAAGGATTAGGATATACTTGAGGGCTCAAATAAGCTGGGAAACTACTCCAGCATCTCCTACTCGGTCTCCGAGAAAGCCTCCTCACTGGACGGTGTCGCCTTTGGACCTTAACTACAGGAATGGGCCGGGAACGGAGCTAACGAACATCTCTGGCTAATATGGATACCGGCTTCTCAACAAAGGTCGGGCTTTCATCCAACTCAACTGAATCGTACTGTAGCACATGAGACTTATCTGGAATATACCGGCGTAGCATCGATACATGAAAAATTGGGTGTATAGCTGAAAATGCAGGAGGTAGGGCTAACTCATAGGCAACATCACAAACCCTCCTCAGGATCTCAAAAGGCCCAATATATTTGAGGCTAAGCTTACCCCGCCTACCAAACCTCATCACGCCATTCAAGGGTGACACCCACAAGAACACTCGGCCACCAACACCAAAACACAAAGGACGACGCCTGCGGTCACATAACTCTGATGCCTGCTCTGAGCTGTCCTCAGCTTATCTTGGATCACCCGAACTCTCGCCAAAGCCTCCTAGAGTAAATCTGTACAATACGGCCTAGGCTCCGAGGACTCAAACCAACAAAATGGAGTGCGATAATGCCTACAATACGGCCTAGGCTCCGAGGACTCAAACCAACCACTCTACACTGAATGTAGATCGAACTGGGAGGAAGTGAGCGAACTTGGTCAATCGATCAACGATGACCCAAATACTATCAATGTCCCTGAGAGTCCGAGGCAATCCCATCACGAATTCCATGGTTATACGCTCCCATTTCTACTCGGGAATGGGTAATCTCTAAAACTCACCAACAGTCCTCTGATGCTCGGCCTTCACCTGCTGACAACTAAGGCAACGGGACACATACTCAGCAATATCTCTCCTCATGCCGTCCCACCAGTAATGCTGCCTCAAGTCTCGATACATCTTTGTTGTGCTCGGATGAATAGAGTATCTGGAATCATGGCCCTCGTGAAGAATCAACTGAATCAAGCCTCCAACTCTAGGAACACACAAACGGCCGTCAAACCGGAGAACCTCATCTGAGCCTATAGTAGCCTAGCCACCATCACCCTATAACACCCGGTCTCTGAGGGCTGCCAACGACTCTTCCTCTTACTGTCTGGCACGGATCCGATCAAATAGTGAAGATTGAGCCCCGATAAATGCCAATACTCGCCTGGAATCTTAAATATCTAATTTGATCATCCTATTAGCTAGAGACTGAATGTCTAAAGCTAGGGGCTGCTCCATGGTAGGCAAGTAAGCCAAGCTACCCATGCTCCCTGCCTTCCAGCTCTAGGCGTCTGCTACTACATTTGTCTTGCCCAGATGGTAGAGAATAAAGAGGTCATAGTCTGCCAATAGCTCAATCTAGCGTCGCTTCCTAGAATTAAGATCCCTCTAACACATAATGTACTATAGGTTGCGGTGGTTGGTGTAAATCTCACAGTGAACCCCATATAGGTAGTGCCTCCAAAGCTTGAGCACGAATACTACCGCTGCAAACTCTAGATCATGAGTAGGGTAGTTATGCTCGTGTACTCTCAACTGTCAAGAGGCATAAGCAATAACTCGGCCCCGCTGAATCAAAACACACCCTAGACTAACACCATAAGCATCATAATATACGGTAAAGCCTTCGCCCTCAACTGGAAGAGTCGGGATAGGAGCGGTAGCAAGCAACTCCTTGAGCCTCCGAAAGCTCAACTCACACTCCTCAGACCACACAAAAGGAACACCCTGGCGAGACAATCGAGTCAAAGGTGCAGCAATAGTGGAGAAACCCTCAAAAAATAGATTGTAGTATCTAGACAGTCCAATGAAGCTCTTAACCTCAGTCACAGAAGTGAGCCTAGCCCAACCACGAAGGCCTCAATCTTGGTCGGATCCACCATAATACCATCCTTGGACACTACATGCCCCAGAAATGTCATAGACTCCAACCAAAACTCACACTTTGAGAACTTGGCATAAAGCCGCTGGTCTCTCAAAGTCTGGAGCACAATCCTCAGATGTTGCGCATGCTCCTTTCTGCTATGCGAGTATACAAAAATATCATCGATGAAAACTATAAGGAAGGAGACTAGATAGGGCATGAATACACGGTTCATAAAATCCATGAAGGCAGTAGGGGCATTAGTCAGCCCAAAGGACATCACTAGGAACTCATTATGGCCATAACGAGTCTTAAATGTGGTCTTAGGGATATCTGCTGCCCTAATCCTCAGCTGATGGTACCCGAACCTCAAGTCGATCTTAGAAAACACAACAGCGCCTTGGAGCAGATCAAACAAGTCATCAATGCGAGGTAGGGGGTAACGGTTCTTCATCGTCACCCTGTTTAGCTGCCTGTAATCGATGCACATCCTCATAGACATGTCCTTCTTCTTAACAAATAGAACGGGGGCACCCCTAGGAGCTACACTGGGCCGAATGAATCCCTGATCCAGGAGACCCTGAAGGTGAATACTGAGCTCCTTATGCTCTGCGGGGGCCATCCGATAGGGTGGGATAGAAATGGTCTTAGTGCCCGGCTCCAAGTCTATAGAAAAGTCGATATTTCTCTCCGAGGGTAGGCCAAGCAAGTTAGCAGGGAATACGTCTGGAAACTCACAAACCACCGAAATTGAGCCAACAGAGAGGGCCTCGCTAGATACATCACAAACATAAGCCAAATTGTCTAAGCACCCCTCACCTACTAACCTCTGGCCTCGAACATAAGAGATAATCCCAACCGATGTGCGACTAAAAGACCCCTGCCATACCACCGGGGTATGCCAGGCATGGCTAAGGTAACGGTCTTGGCATAACAGTCCAAAACCACATGATGAGGGGCTAACCAATCCATGCCTAGAATAGTGTTGAAATCAATCATATCAAGCAGAATGAGGTTCGCCCGGGTATCCTGACCCAGTAAAGTGACCACACAAGATCTACACACCTGATCAACTAAAAAGAATCTTCTACCAGAGTCGAGGCGCGTAACGGCACTGCTAAGGGCTCACGGCTCATACTCAATCCTGGAGCGCAATAAACAGACACATAAGAATAAGAGTGAAACAAATAAGATTCCATGAAACCAATTTTGACATACGATGCACAAAAATGATACAAAACAAGGAATCTTCCTAACGATATCATGTACCCTCCCAAATATAAGTCACAGATGTCTCCGCAGCGATCCGCAAGACTCTACTAGACGTTAGCTCTGTACCAGTGAGACCAATGAACCTGAGGCTCTGATACCAACTTGTCACGACCTGTTTCCTCGAGTCGTGATGGCACCTACTATATCCCACCAGTAGGTAAGCCAACCCAAAACCCAAAACATCTAGTAGTGGGTAAAAGGGCAGAAACCAAGTGGCAGAAACAATAACAACAAAAAGGAATAAGGCAAGCCAAAAGAATAATACATAAAAACTGGATCCCTCCCAGAACCTGGAAGTCACAAGTACAGAGCCATACTAAGAATACAAGTCCAAAAGTTGACCAACATACAAAAATATATGCAACTACAAAGGACTTGCCTCAAGTACAAAAGACGAGCCAAAAAATATATGTACAAAAGGAGACGGCAATGATCAGGACACTGTGCTCACCCTTGCCTACGGATGCTGACTGCTACTGGCTCAAATGGCGGTGCTGATGACTGGTGCTCGGTCCTGCATCACGAAAATAGATGCAGAGTGTAGTATGAGTACCAGTGAAAAGGTACCCAGTAGGCATCATAGGTCGACTGAGTAAGAAAGGTAAAAGCAATAGAAAATGCTAGAATAAAACACACACAGAGGTCACGAACAAGAAAAGTAAAGGTATGCACACGAGTGTAGGCCAAACAAACCTAATGTCACGACCCAGGAGCACCCCCAAGTCGTAACAAGGCATACTCGACCCCGAAGGGGTCTTATACGAGCCACATAGTCATTCATTGCATTCAATAATGAAAATAGTGCGGAATAAAAAAAAACTTATTTACATCCACACATTTAAACTTCTTAAAACAACTTTAAAAACACACAGCGGAAGTCTAAGTCTCACATGGCCATCTTAGACACAGTCGCAAAACATAAGTAGGGACACAGCCCTTTACAATCAAAAGAAGTCTATTACATGAACAAAAGAACTTAAAAGTCTTATCCTCGAATCCATGAGGACATACCAAGTCTTGGAGGAAAGCAATCCAACACTTCAAACTAGCTAGGAGGGATCACTTGCCGGAACCTACACTTATAGTAAAAGTATGAAGAAT
>JAJOOR010004927.1:0-39406 GCA_036250505.1 Solanum acaule | reverse complement strand
TTCATATAATTAGTTACACTTACACAGTTAGTTAGGTAGTTAGTTAAATCTGTCAGAGTTAGTTAATTCTCTGCATTCACTGTGCAGTTAGATTAGATGCTTTCCAATTGATGTATATATATATACTACACTGATCAATAGAAAGAAGTTAAGCTTCATATTTCACATATTGATTTCTTCTCCTATTTTTCTCGTCTGCTAGAAGCTTCCATTGTTGCTTTCATTGTTGCTCCTTCTCGAATCAATTCTATTGATAATTCATAGTTTTCTCAAATAGTATTATAAACTATTATTATTCTACATTGAAGATAGATAGATAAACTATATATATTCGTGTTGGGATCGGTGAGACAGCATTAATGTTTATTTTGATGTCAAAATAAATCGAGACTCCGTTTCGAACAAATTCAAAATTTAAAATTTATAAATTCTTACATCAATCTTAAAATAAAGTAATACGAATAACTAAGATTTATTTATCATATTATAAACTTTTTCATAAATATACAAGATATATCTATATGTACAAAAATTATTAAATTCTCATGAACTCTTAAAGTATGGTCTATATAACTTAGTATTATGTATCCACTCCCAAAGTGATAGATCTTTTGACTTGGTTCCATTATTAAACAACCTTATCTCCTATTAATAGTATAGAAAAAAGAAAAAAAAAAGTTGTTTCCTACAAGTTGAGGCATTGGGCCACTCTCCCATATATAACGTCAATTGGGCCACTTATGGGATAGTGACTTTCTTCACTACTTTTACTCATATCGATAGTGACTTTCTTCTTCAAGAAATTAAATCCTCATCGTAAGGCGTGAATATTATTGTGGAGACGTTCGGTTCGATCGAACTCAATAATTTTTGTTTAAATAATGTATTTATATTAAGAAGTTTATTAAATATGTATAAATATTAAGTTTATAATCTAGTTATTAATATTTGAAACTATCGTTATAAAATTCAAAACTTATAAAGTTAAAATTCTAGTTGTCTGTGTAGTTGGGCTAATGTTATTTATTTTGTTAAGATAATTGGAATCGTGTACTTCTCATATTATAACAATTTGCACGTAGGAGACATCTAGCCTACTTAGGTTTTGCTTCATAGTGTTATTTAATTAGAATTGAAATAATAGTACTAACTAGTATTTAATTAATGTTAAATCTTCCTTAAATACCTGCAGAATTAGAGACAAAATCAGGAATTATGGATTTGTACCATTGTGAATATTTAAGGTTTGGGTTGGGATTCGATGAAGTCCAAGAAATAGTACACATGTTACTATTTCATTCCTTTTTCGCAATTCCAGATAATTATACGTCAAAACTAAGAGATTTTGTAGATGATGTCAAAACAAGAAACACGAAATGAATAAATAAATAATTTATGGACGGACTCTTGAATTTATCAGTGAATTTTATTTAGATGTTCAAATTAAGACATTTATATGAAAAAAGTAATCAAATAAGACACTTTCGATTCATATTTTTGTGAGATAATTATTATGCATGTGCATTAGCGTCTATAGAGATGGGTCTAGAATTTATAGAACATGGGTGCATGCACCATCAAAAAAACAGAAGGAAAACCTTTTCAAGCTAAATAACTCAATATCCATCAAGTGCACCATTTAGCCTTCGTGTACCATACATGCCGTTGGATAAAAATATATTAATTTTAGAAAATATATACATAAACCTAATTTTCTAAAGAGACCACATGTTCACCTGTCCCAAATTTTAGCTATAAATTCACCGATAAGCATATATTATGTAGATAAGTTAAGCGCATAAAGTTTTTAAACATCAATTGAAACATACATGAGATTTTATGGCTTATTAAGGAAGTGACATATTTTAAGAGTTTAATCTTTCTGCGTAATGAATGCTTGAAAATATACGAAATTTTTTCCTCCAAATTTTGAAGTCGAAAGTATTTGATAGAAACACTTAATTATATGTTATGATGTTCATTCAGTCATTTGATAAGTTCAATCAAATTTCATGCTGGACTATGGATTAAACACTTTTATCGTTCACTCTTTAAAATATAATCCAACTTTACAGTGTATTTAAAATCTAGCACATCTCTCCCTGTGAGCAGTCTCTCTTCCTCCAACCACTTCTTCCTAGTACCAGAGTATGTTCCTCTGCCTTGAATAAACTTCCATGTCCCCCTTCTATATTAATCCACAATTTTGGCACCGCTTTATCCAAAATTTGCTTCACACAAAAATGTAACAATGTTTATTACTGGCACGTACATAAAAGTTCGTAAGGAGATGTGAAAGACAACAAGTTACCATACTACGATCATTTAGCAATGACATTTGTACTTCAACGGGGGCAACTCAACAGATCTCAGGGCCTAAGGAAAAATTATATTAAGAGGCTCATAAATTTATTTTATAAAATTTATACATTAACAAGGAAATTTATTTTCTACACAATAGATTAATCATTAAAAACATAGAATAACATTTTTTTCACCCACAAAAAAAAATAGGAAGAAGAGTACAAAAATAAAGTGGTGGATTATCGATGTTAAGCCTCAAAACTCAAATTGAAATTTTAATTTGACTATCATCACAAATAAGAAAAAGAAAAAAACATACATAACTTAATAGTTGAAGTTCTGAACATGAATAGTATAAAAAATATATACACCTTCTCATCAAATTTCTCATCAATTTAAATGATATAATTCATTGCATTAAGTAGCATTCATTGGTGAATGTCTAAATAAATTATAAAATTTTCATATAATATATTAAATTAAAATGAAAATGAAACTTGTGTATGAATGCTTTTGTTTTCACACAGTTTAAGAAAAAATTGGATAAAAAATAAAATTATGTTATTGATATATATAACTTAGTTCCTATGTAAAAAGGATAAAATTTAAAATTGAAATTCAAAACGAATATATCAAATAATGAGCGAAACAATTATGAGAATTTATGAACTTATTGGTATAAAATACATTAAGCAAGAAATAAGTAATAATTTTATTTATATAAATTATATAATATATAATAAAATTAATAATAATAAATTAAATAAATTTGGGGTCTTCAAATTTTTGGGGCCTAAGGCAATGGCCTCACTACCCAAGCCTTAGAGCCGCCCCTGCATTTCAAAAGCACCAATACAAAAACACTTATCCGAAAATATAAACAAAAAATAATTCACAGAATTGTCGCTCAAACTTCAGGTTGAAATTCGAAGGAGCGGGTTCTGCTGCTTTTTTAAAGTTGTGACTATGTTATAAATACTTGACAAATGTTTGCAATGTTTTAATATTTATAGCCCAAAATAGCTAGCCCATACTATTATTTTTCCATATATTGTAGTTCAGTAGTTGTTGGGCTGATGACATATAGCCCGTTTGGATTGCTTGGATTTAAGTAGCTTTTAAGTTTCAGAATATGAAACACTTTTTAAGTATTAGAGTTTAATTTATGAGATAAAAAATTAATCAAAGAAAAACAGTTTTTAGGCCAAAATAAGTCAAAAGCAATAAGTTGGAGTTGGTTGGTTAAAATCAAGCAGTTTAAAAACTAGTAAGACTATCTTATTAGAGATATATATGTACCATATATACTTTCAAATAATTACATATTTTACCATTAATTAAGAGTTTTTTTTTATCATATATTGAGAAAAATACACCTAAATATATGTATTTTTGTCACAAGAATTTAGGGCTGGGCATAAATACCGAAAAACCAAAATACTGAACCGAATCAAATTTTTTCAGTATTTCAATTTCGGTATATATTTTCAGTTTTTCGGCGGTATGTGATTTTTGTATATTTTGGTTTAACCGAAATATATTATATTATAATATATATTATTATTATATTAATTATTAATATTAATATTAAATATTATATGCAAAATGGAAAATTAGGTGAAAGACTTTTCACTTTTCCATCTGCACACTGTGACGTCCCAATCCCACTTCCCGTCGCCAGTACACCTTCAATTTTCAAAGTTCAAAGTCCGTCTCCCATCGCCGGTGCCGCACGTCCCAGTCCCACTTTCCCCTTCTCACTTCCCACTTCCCGGCGCCGACCAGCGACGTCGAGGCTCCGACCGCTGCAACCAGAATCCAGAAGCAGCCGACCAGCAGCTACTGACTGGCGAGGCGGCGACCAGGGATTATTTTTTTTGTTTTCACGATTTCTTCTTCCGTTTTCTTCTTCTTTCTTTCTGATTTTCGCTTTTATTATTAGTTAGTGTGTGAATTGTGAAATTAATAAAAATCGAACCGAAATAACATAAATCGAACTTATTTCACAAACCAAAAAAATCGGAAAAAAAAAATTAAAACCAAACCGAATTACCGAATGCCCAGCCCTACACAAGATACACTAAAATGGAGAGAGAGGTGAGCGAGATGATCGTATATCCCAGATACTTGTGGAACACTAGATACATGTATTTGTATGTATCTGGTGTGATTCACGTGTACCTGTGATATCATATAGATAGGAGAGTGACAAGCGAGTTTTGTTATACTTTCCAGATAAATGCGAATTCACTTGGCTATAATATATTCAGAACAAATTACACTTAATTTGTTCAATGACCCATGTATTTCGAGATACACATATTTGAATGTATTTAACTATACAAAAATCTGATAAGATTTAAAATATTGCAAACTAGGATGTATATAAGTAATTAACTTCTAAAGTAGTAAAATTTGTGTAAGTTTCCAAAAACTACTCTAAATTTTGTTTCTCCAAAAATTTACAAAGAACTTAGAAGCTAAAAACCCATCCATATGGGCTCTTAATCATGAGCTGACTTTAAAATCTCATGTATAGCTGAGGCGAGCCTAATATGAATAAGTCCATATTTTCACAAAGATATGCATGTTAATTAAAAGTTGTAGACACGTAATTTTTGATCGAACATAAGGTTTACACTATTTTTTATTCCTTAAATGTTTCTTTTATGTCTAAGTTAGATATTTTAATTTTTGTCTTATTTTAGTAAATTTATTTTAAAAGATTTGAAAATAACAAAAATAATATGTTTTACTTTAATTTTAATTTAATAAATAAGCTAGTATTTCTTAATTATAATTTATTATTAGCTACTCAATTTTTGTTTTAAAAAAATTATACTATTATATTATATAATAAAATAAAATTTAAAAAAAAACTACTCTAAACTACCCCACTACTCCAACACACCTACACCTATCCCACTACCCCACTCACACCACTAAACACCCCCATACACCCGTACACCCACACTAAAAAGACCTCTACACACCTACACTACTCCAAAAACAATACACACACAAGAACGCACAGAAAAAGAAAAAAAGAAGAAAGAAATATCATCCATAACACCTACACACACCAACGTACAATATATACCACACTAACCCAATTCATATCCAAAGACACCCACCTACACCTCCAATTACACGTACTACACACCCATCCACATTACAAAAAGAAAAAGAAAAAGAAAAAGCAACACGTATAATTTGTAAAAAAGTGAGATCGAGGTTCACTTCATGGTTTCGAGTTTGTGGTTCCTTATTAAGATTATTTCCTTTTCGTGAATTGAATTTTTGCAAGAGGTAATATTTAATTTTTATTGTATACTTTTTTTTTTTTAACAGCAATGTAGATTCTATTTCAAAGCAAAAGGTTACAGAGGAGGACCAAACCTTACCTCATACAAGAGTAGCTAGAATGGTAAGCCATTCTTAGAATTTTAGCTTCCAAAAATAAAGCAAAAGAGGAAGATTGTTCCTAGTACAGTTAGGTTTCCAAAAAAGTCTAGGATAAAATACCTAGTACCATTCAAGAAGAGCTCAATCAGGGTCGAAGATAAACGTGTTTTTCCTTAATCTGATTCTAAAGTTTGGACGAGCTTCTTCATCATTCTTCATAGTGGCTACAATCTTCCTTGGTAAGTGTATAGTTTCAGTGAAGAAGTCATTTTTCCTATCAAGCTCCGCATAGTTGGCCAAGAGATCAGCAGTGTTATTTCCTTCCCTGAATATCTGAATGAACTGAAAATTTCCCTTTGAAGTCATATTATGGATGTCATTAATTTCCTCCTTAATGCTCCATGTTGTAGTTGTAGCTTTGTTGATCATGTTAATCACAGTCAAGGAATCAGATTCTATAGTAAGAACATTGAAACCGTGATCAATACACCATTTCAATCCAATCTTGATAGCCCGTGCCTCGGCCAAGTTGTTAGAAGAGTGACCAAAATATGCTGTGAAAGCCATGATCATATCACCCATATGACGATTCCTCAAAATACCTCCACCACCGGCACTTCCTGGATTGCCCTTAGAGCAACCGTCAACATTAAGCTTGTATTCTCCGTAATTAGGCTTACTCCACAGGACGGGGCTGATATTCTCCATCATCCGACAAATGCATTTATTGTATGATTTGATTTTCATAATTATATGAAATTTGATTCCAATGTTATGAAGTTGCTCAAATTAATTATATGTTTATTTAACTTTTTCATTATAATATTGAAATATGTTAAACGTGTTATATTATTGTATTTAGACTAAAATTTATATAATATCGTAATTATTTGTAGTATGCTTAAGGGACCATTTATATCTCATTTTTGTTATTGATTAATACATGAGTTGATATATAGTTGATTATGTTTTGATTTAACATGATACAAGGATTTAGTACACGAATAATGAGATTTAAAACTTGGATACACTGTTAAAATAATAAATATGACATTGAGGTAATAATTTGGAAAAGGTAAGAAAATCTTAGTTTGAGTGTCTTTAAATATTAAAAACGTTCGTGGGTGCCTGGGTGGTAAGAATTAAATGTGATTTTAACTTAGTTATTTCATTACAATTTTGTATCTCGTACGGGGAAAAACATGTCAATGTTGAGAGTTTATCAAGATGGTTCTTACTAACTAGGAGAGTAACTTACAAAAATGCCTACATTTATAGGGTCATTAAAGTTCAATAGCTAAGTATGTTATTTATAAAAATGACTATAATTTATGTCTTTTTCTAGCTGTAGTTTTGTATATGATTTTTATTTTCTATTTATACACTGATACAGTTTTAATTACAATGAACTAAATAAGAAAAATGTGTTAATTGTTTAGTTAGCATATGAATATTTTGGATTCAAATTGGTATATTTATTTATAAAACTTAAAGTATTAATATATCAAGGATACAAGTCTTTATAAAAACTTAGTGTATTAATATAATAAACAAGGTAAAGTATAACAATTTAGTAAATGCACACGACAATTTGAAAAATGGATACACTATTGTTAAACAAAAATGAATACACCAACATAGCATACATATGAATACATTGTTGTTAAACAAAAGATGGATACATTGGACAAGCCAAAAACAAGAAAAATGAAAAATAATAGAATGTGTAGGTATCAAAGTGTGTAGGTATGCGACTGAATAAAAATTTGAAAAAGCCAACAAACGTCGATCTCTTTTTGGTCAAATTTTTCCTGTAATAGTTGAGGTTTGGTGTTAACTCAAGTATTTGTTTATAAAATATAGTAATATTGCATCCAACTATACTTGTATTGCCTAATCAACCTTTCAAATTGAATAGATTACTTATGTATCCAGATATACTTGTATTCACGAATCACCATTTCAATTTGTGTTAATATTACAATACAAATATATATGTAATATAAGTATTCTACTATATACAAATTTGACAATCACACAAACCTCAATCTCTTTTTGCTCGTGTTCTTCTTGTATTTTTTTAATTACTATAGCCATTATAATGGAGAAACAAATAATTCTTCAATTGAAATCTTATAAAAATAGATGAAAATATATATGTATATAAATATAATTTTCATAAAAATGAGGAAAAAATTCAATTAGAAGATATTGGTTTCCCCTCAAAGACAGGGCTAATGGTCCATTTTATTAGTACACAAAAGGAAATGATACAGACTTGGTTTAAGCCCAAGTCAAATAGAAGAAGAAGAAGAACAAAACGTAACAAGACAGCAAAGACGAAATGAAATAAAAAAGACAAAAGCTCTAAACAACAATCGGAGAAATGAAAGGTCACCGGGAAGAAGATGATGAATTCAAATCACAAAAAATGATCCTAGAGTTATGTAAAAGAATCTTAAGTTGGAAGGAATTTGTGAGGCAAATATAGAAAATTTGTGATAAAGAGATATTGATGAAAGAAAAATAATTAATGAGGGTAAATATGGGGACCAATTACATAAAATGTGCCTAGACATAATTAATTATGTGTGTAATAATAACTTTCCTATTTAATATTTAATAACTTCCTATTTATTTATATATAATTATCTTTTGCTATTTATTATGTAATTATATCCATATAACACAAAAAACAAATAAACTGTAGTTATTTATTTTAAATGTATATTAATATTTGCCATATTCTGTAGTTTTTCCTAAGAGGAGTAGAATGTAGTTGGGCCGATGAATGTCTCGTATGTTTAATTTATTTTACTCACTAGGAAATTGCCAGGTCCTTGAAATAATAGGTAAATATTAAAATTTGTTAAACGTTAAATGAGCATAGCATATTTTTTTTTTAAAAATAGTCTCAATAAAGAATGTGGTTACACATCTTTTTTGAGATGCTAAAAGAAATTTAAGGATGCAGTGACACACCTTGGCAAATCATTCTAGTAAATAAATTTCATTAAATTTAAACTAAAATTTGTATACAGAGAATATTAGGTATAATGTACTCGAGAGAAGAAAGCAGTTATGCTTCTAAGGTATATATCTAAATGTCAACACCAAGAATACGGTTACGCATCTAGATTGAGACCAAATAAAAGTTCAACAATAAAAATGCGAGCGAAACTGTAGCGTAAAAAATATATCCAAAAATAATTTAACAGTAAGTAGAAGTCAATAAAAGTGACTATGTTAGAACCACGGGACTCGAGGGATGCCTAATACCTTCTCCTCGGTCAACAGAATTTCTTACAAGAATTTCTAGTTGTAGACCAAAATTAAAGAGTCATTTCCTTTTGATTAGGAATTAAAAATAAAAGGTGACTTGGAACACCATAACTCAATTCCAAGTGGTGACTCCAAAAAAATTAAAATAATCCCTTAATCAATACCATCACTTAAATTGGAAAAACCCTTCAGTCGGTCGGAAAAGGGGTGTGACAAAAGTAATTAAAATGCAGATTTTAGAAATTTTCAATTTAATTTATTGAGTATTTTGCACAAAGATATGCATGGCAATTACATTAGAACACTCGTATCTTGTGCTGAGATTAATGTGAGGACATTCTTTTAATTTCAAAAATTCTAAGGGAAAAACAAATTAGTAATTTACATTTTGTACGGTAAACACAATGAATTAGGGTCTTAAACGCATTATTTGTATGATTTTTCCTATTATAAACTTCCTATTGTGGACAAGGGGGAAAACGAAAAAATAGAAGTATTGAAAATATCTATAAATTTGGCGTGAATTATTAGTTTCGTCCCCAACTAATGACGATCTTAAAAACACCCCCCTATTTAACTAATGAAACTTATATACGCCATTGATCTTGTCACATGAGTGAAATACACCCCTAAATTCTTGTCAAGTCGAGGGATGTTTTCAACACTTCTCTCGACTCTTTGCTAAGAGTTGCACGCTCCTACAAGAGTTTGAGACCACTTGCTATGTCCAATGGCATATCAATGGTGTATTTAAGTTCAGTTAGTCAAGTAAACGGGTGTTTTTAAGACTATCAATAATTTAGGGACGAAATTAATAATTTACGTCAAGTTTAGGGGTGTTTTCAATACTTCTCTAAAGACATGGTGAAGCGCTACTAGCAAAAACAAAAGGCTTAAAATAGCTCAATTTAAAGCAAATGACCCCAAATAATTCTTAGGTTCAAAATAAAGACAAATTTAGCTAAATCCCATTTTCTCTATTTCTTTCTTCGCTTACTGGATGAGTAATTTGAATTATCTCTTAATCTTAGATAGCTGGTCATTTTATTCTAATAATTTTGTTAAATTACTGAAGTACCCTTTGATAAAAATTGTCTCATGTTTTCAAGAGATTAAATTCAACGGTACTTATAAAAAGATCTTCGAAGTAGAAAACTCAACAATTAATCCTTTAAACATGTTGAATTTATATGCTCAATTTCTTATTGCAAGTTACGTAGAGATCTAAACAAAATTTTATAACAACCTCTTGAACCTGATACAACAAATTAAATGGTTGAAATGGCACGACTCGTCCTACAATAACTGAACTTGTGGCTAGTTGGACATAAGTTTTTAAGAAATTGGAGTTACACGAGAATAATTTTGAAATATTATAATACAAAAATATAAACTTATATCTAATAATTTAATTTAATTTTGTTATGAGTCATAAATTTAAGACTAGCACAAAATAAGAATATAAGAGCTAATTCCCCATCAAAATGTTGTTGAATGAGTTACACGTTGCATAAATATATGTTGCTTGGGTGGCCTTTGAGACATCCGAATTAAATTATTAATAGTAATATTGTAGATCTAAATTGTTGACAAGTACAATATGAGGAACTTAAAATCTATATCTGGGTGCTGAACGATGAGGAGACAATAAATATGAAATATCATTTATAAAACTTGTCTTTCCTATTCTTTTAATGGAAGTCTGGATTTTTAAAAATATCAACAATCAAATAAAAAAATTCTCTGTACTAAATATACCCCTAATTAATCTTCATAATTTGTGTTAAAATAATTATATTTGGATGTTAGGTCCAATTGTATGCAAAGTATGGCATGTGAGGTGCTTAAAATTTGGAACCATATTATAGTGGTTAGATAACTCAAATGAAGAATGAGGGATTCCTTCATGCATTATGAGTTGTCAGACTATTGAGAGAAATTAGTTGAAGATAAACCAATAATTTGTATGTGGGAAACAAAATGCAAGTGACACCTTGTTTTCTAGTCACTACAAATACAAATAAACCAATAATCATTGACTATTTTATATATGTATTGTTGAAAAATTAATAATATCAATTCAATTTAAGTAGTATTTTGTTCATACATATTTCATACATTTCAAATACAAAGTTGGATAAAAATTTATGTGATTTGGTAAACATAACAAACTGTCATCATTCCCCAACATATGTATCAGATAATCCGGTCTATCAAAATTTAGAAAAATAAAAAGTTTGAAACTAATATTTCTATGTTAATAAACTCTAATATTCCATAATATTTACTCATTTCATTTACAACTAAATCATCCTTGTATTGTGCAATTTCCATGTTATTATTCGAATTTGTTTGGCATGACTGCATGAGTGCTGACTTGTCTTAGGCAGTAATTTGCCCAGTATATGATATACTAGAAAGCTACTTAACATAATTTATTATATCTAAATTTCATTCACTAACAATATTAAGATTTTTAATTGCATTCTATATTTCTATATCATCTTTAAAAAGACGCTAACTTCTACCTTTTAGGAATTTTATTTTAATCATTTGTCACGATCCAGACCATTGTGATTGACACCCACACTAACACTCCGATAGGAGAATCACTACTACAACCCAAACCAAGCAACTACACCAAAACTAAGGCATTTAAGTATATGAAAGCAGAAATAATAGCTAAAACTGAAGTTCCCATAAACTTCAACAAAAGATCTAACAACTAACAATGCGGAAAAAATAACCTAGAACCTGAAAGTCAATGTACCAAAACATCTAACAATGAACCAAGTCTAAACAAGAAGGGACGCTACCCCAATCTAATGAACTAATCAACTAACTAGAACAAATGTCTAAGTCCGAAAATGGTGGACATAGACGAAAGAGAATTTCATGGCAGCCCGGAAGAATTAGCTCACCCTTGAATTAGAACGACGATCATTGATCACCTAAGCGAGGTTTGTCAGTAGCCGCTTAAAGATGCCCTGTACTCAACAAAAATAAGAGCAAGTGCAGTATCAGTACACAACCACAGTGTACTGGTAGGATCACGCATCTATCCCACTAAGTGCAACATATGCAAGTCAAGACAACATTATAATCACATGCATATATATCAACATATACAATATTATCAACATTAACGAACAACGAACAACTTCACATTTTATATAAAATCATTGGTTCTCTTATGGAACTCAAACCCAAATAGTTATCATACCGAAACGTGGTATACGATCCCATAATTATGCCGGAACGTGGCAACCGATCCCATAGTTATACCGGAACGTGGCAACCGATTCAAGTTAGTTATGCCGGAACGTGACAATCGATCCATTCAACACACCACAATCACAATCACAAGTATATCATCAAGATCACACATTAAGTCATGATTTCATGGAAATCATCATCATTTATCTATCTCATTTACAACAAGTGTGATCAACATTGCAACGTTCATATATATACAAGTATCGTAATGAAGTAAGAACAAACATACATCACACAATCATAGAATCACAACCATCACCTACCTCGAAACAAACTTGAAACCCTAAGAAACTTGATCCTTCCCTTTCCGGATTCGTTCCGCTTGTTCTTGGTCTACAAATAATCAATATAATACGGGAATCAATAAACAATCACTAATTACCCGAATTACTAATATCTATGAACCCTAGATCAAACCCATGATCCCAATTATCCAAATTAGGGTTGTTTCACCATAGAATCTATAACAAAACCCTCCCTCATCAATATTCATCCATTCTATTACGTTCTACGGATCGAAAAACGGATCCAAGGAGTGAAAAGCTTACCTTTAGCCTCAAGAATGGTGAAAAATGAGTAGAAGTAACCTGGGGTTCGTTCCTTAGCTCTAAAAATTGAAAAGTGCCAAATAAGGTCGTTTAGGGGTTTATTAACGACCTTAAGTTGCGTCGAGCCCGCCACAGCGGCCCTCATCCCGCTGTAGCGACCCC
Source organism: Solanum acaule (assembly GCA_036250505.1). Lineage (NCBI taxonomy): Eukaryota > Viridiplantae > Streptophyta > Magnoliopsida > Solanales > Solanaceae > Solanum > Solanum acaule. Next base: position 26,429 of record JAJOOR010004927.1, on the reverse strand, counting down.
GCCAGAGCGGCAAAATCCAGCTCCAAAGCGGCTGGAACGAAATAAAGAACTATTTTGAGAATTCAAAATCCCCATTTCACAACACACTTCTAACCAACAACGCACAGAAAATACCATTAGCGCTAAGATCGATTTCGGGAGTTCTACTCGCCAGAATTCAATTTCCGTAAAGTCGTACGGATTCCTTAACGAGTTATCTATCCCCTCATGAAATCAAAAGCACAAATACTTCACCCGATTATTGCCAGATTTCCCTACACCTCGATAACTCCAATTTCGTCTAAATCTGGACTAGGTTGGGAAAATCCAAATACTACGAAAAAGTTTTTCGGCCCCAAATTTTCCCCGTTGGAATTTCTATAACGACGGGAACATGTCATTACAATAGATACCAATTTACCCATCACTCGTCCCCGAGTGACAAAACTTAGGAAAATAGGCTAAGGTAGGAATGAAGTAGTACCTGAATAAACGAACAATTGGGGATACTTGTCTCGCATCTCCCTCTCGGTTTCCCAAGTAGCATCCTCAACTGGACGATACTTCCATTAAACTTTCACGGACTTAATCTCCTTGGTCCTCAACTTACGCACATCACGATCAAAAATTACAATCAATTCCTCCTCATATTGGAAGTCCTTGTCTAACACAATTAAGTTCCACTTTATGATATAATCCCCATCCCCATGATATCTCTTTAACATGGACACATGAAATACCAGATGAACCCCCGATAAATTAGGAGGTAAAGCCAATCTATACACTATCGATCCCACACATTCAAGAATCTCAAATGGACCAATGTATCATAGACTTAACTTTCCTTTCTTACCAAATCTCATCACCCCTTTCATGGGTGATACCTTAAGAAGAATATTCTCACCGGTTTGAAACGCCATGGCTCTTACCTTATGATCCGCATACTTCTTTTGTCTACCCTGGGCTGCTAAAAGTTTAGCTTGAATACTCCTCATTATCTTGAGCATCATTCACTAAATCTACCCCCAAAGGTTTCACATCTCTAGCCTCAAACCATCCTATGGGTGATCTATATCCCCTCCCATAGAGTGCCTCAAATGGTGTCATATCAATGCTAGAGTAATAACTATTATTATAGGAGAACTCACACAAAGGTATGAATTTATCCCAATGCCCTCCAAATTCAAGCACATATGCCCTCAACATGTCTTCTAACACTTGAATAGTCCTCTCTGACTGTCCATCTGTCTATGGATGGAAGGTTGTACTAAAAGTGAGTTGTATACCCAATTCATCATGCAATTTCCTCCAAAACTTGGATGTGAATTGGGTACCACGGTCTGAGATGATAGAGAGGGGCACCCCATGCAATCTCACTATCTCTTTCATATAAACCTTAGCCAATTGTTCAGCATTATAATCTATTCTTACCGGAATGAAATGGGCTGATTTAGTCAATCTATCAACCACTACCCAAATATAATCAAACTTTCCCAAAGTCTTGGGAAGACCAACCACAAAATCCATGGCTATCATTTCCCATTTCCATTCCAGATTGACATTCTTTAAAGTAAACATGCAGGCCTTTGGTGTTCATATTTCACTTGTTGACAATTTTGACACTTCGCTACGAACTCCGCTATATCTTTCTTCATGCCCGGCCACCAATAAATTTGCTTCAAATCTCGATACATCTTGGTCACACCCGGATGAATAGAATATCGCGAACCATGAGACTCTGACAACAATTTCTCAATCAAGTCATCTATTCTAGGAACACAAATTCTTCCTTTATAATTGAGCACATCATCCGCTTCAAGAGGGCTCTCTTGTGCCTTACCATTCACAGTCTTCTTTCTAAGCTCCTCCAAATTCTCATCCTCAAATTATTTGGCCTTGACCTCCTCAATGAATGTGGCCCTCACTTCAATGCTAGCTAACACCCCACCTCTTTCTGAGATGCCTATGAACTTAGACTCTAAGGTCTGAATTTCCTTAGCCATAGGTCGCTTGAATACACTCAAGCAAGCTAAACTACCCATACTCACCGCTTTTCGACTCGAAACATCTGCCACCATATTAGCCTTTCCCGGATGGTATTGAATGGTTACATTATCATAATCTTTAAGTAACTCCATCCACCTTCATTGTCTCAAATTTAGATTATTTTGAGTGAAAACATGCTGCAAACTACGATGATCAGTAAACACTTCACACTTAATGCCATAGAGGTAATGCCGCCATATCTTAAGAGCAAACACTATCGCTGCCAACTCTAAATCATGCGTTGGCTAATTCCTCTCATGCACCTTCAATTGACGCGAGGCATAAGCTATAACATTATTATCCTGCATCAACACAACACCCAACCCAGAATGAGAAGCATCACAATGAATAATAAAATCTTTACCTTCAATCGGTAATGCTAGAATAACTACGGTGGTCAAAAGAGTTTTGAGCTTTTGGAAGCTCTCCTCACATTTTTTAGTCCATTCAAATGGTATATCCTTTTTGGTCAAATTAGTCAAGTAAATGGCAATAGAAGCAAAATTCTTCACAAATCGACGATAATAGCTAGCGAGCCCCCACAAAACTCCTAACTTTGGTCACAGAGCTAGGCCTAACCCAATTCTTAACCACCTCAATCTTTTGGGGATCTACCATTACCCCTTCTTTTGAAACTACATGCCTCAAAAAGGTAATCGATTTCAACCAAAATACACACTTAGAAAATTTAGCATATAGCTTTTGCTTCCCAAGAACACCCAAAACAGTATGAAGATGGTCGGCATGCTCTTTCTCACTTTTTGAATAGACCAAAATATCATCAATAAACACTATAACAAACGAATCAAGGAACGGTTTGAACACCCCATTTATCGAACTCATGAAAGCTGCATGCGCATTGGTCAAACCAAACGACATAACAAAAACTCATAGTGCCCATAGTGAGTTCTAAACGCCGTCTTGGGCACATCCTCATGCCTTATTTTCAATTGATGGTAATCGGATCTTAGATCAACCTTAGAGAAAATTGATGCACCTTGCAATTGGTCAAAAAGATCATCTATTCAAGGCAAGGGATACTTATTTCGAATAGTGACCCTATTCAATTGCTGATAATCTATACACATTCTCATACTACCATCTTTTTTCTTAACAAACAAAACTGGAGCACCTCATGGGGAAGCACTAGGACGAATAAATCCCTTATCAAGAAGCTCTTGGATTTGAGCCTTAAGCTCTCTCAATTCTGCTGGAGCCATACGATATGGAGGGATAGAAATGAGGCGCATACCAGGCTCTAAGTCAATGCAGAAATATATATCTCTATCCGGAGGCATACCAGGAAAGTCATTAGGAAACACTTTTCTAAGTTTTGCCACCACAGGAATAGACTCAATGAATAGAGTCTCAATTTCAACATCCCTAATATGAGCTAAATAAGTCAAACAACGCTGCCCTATCAATTTCTTAGTTATACCATAGTTATGCCGGAAAGTGGCAACCGATCCAAGTTAGTTATGTTAGAACGTGGCAATCGATCTATTCAACACACCACAATCACAATCACAAGTATATCATCAAGATCACACATTTAAGTCATGATTTCATGGAAATCATCATCATTTATCTATCTCATTTGCAACAAGTGTGATCAACATTGCAACGTTCATATATAAGTATCGTAATAAAGTAAGAACAAACATACATCACACAATCATAGAATCACAACCATCACCTACCTCGAAACAAACTTGAAACCCTAAGAAACTTGATCCTTCCCTTTCCGGATTCGTTCCGCTTTTTCTTGGTCTACAAATAATCAATATAATACGGGAATCAATAAACAATCACTAATTACCCGAATTACTAACATCTATGAACCCTAGATCAAACTCATGATCCCAATTATCCAAATTAGGGTTGTTTCACCATAGAATCTATAACAAAACCCTCCCCCATCAATATTCATCCATTCTATTACGTTCTACGGATCGAAAAACGGATCCAGGGAGTGAAAAGCTTACCTTTAGCCTCAAGAATGGTGAAAAATGAGTAAGAGTCACCTGTGATTCGTTTCTTAGCTCTGAAAATCGAAAAGTGCCAAATAAGGTCGTTTAGGGGTTTATAACGACCTTAAGTCGCGTCAAGCCCGCCACAACGGCCCTCATCCCGCTATAGCGGCCTCGCCAGAGCGGCAAAATCCAGTGCCAAAGCGGTTGGAACGAAACAGAGAGCTATTTTGAGAATTCCAAAATCCTCATTTCACAACACTCCTCTAACCAACAACGTTCAGAAAATACCTTTACCGCTAAGATCGATTCTGGGAGTTCTACTCGCCCGAATTCAATTTCCGTAAAGTCGTACGGATTCCTTAACGAGTTATCTATCCCCTCATGAAATCAAAAACACAAATACTACATCCGATTGTTACCAGATTTCCGTACACCTCGATGACTCCAATTTCGTCCGAATCTGGACTAAGTTGGGAAAATTCAAATACTACGAAAAAGTTTTCCATCCCCAAATTTTCCCCCGTTAGCATTTCTATAACGACGGGAACAAGTCGTTACATCATACCTCATATAATAGGTCAAATTTAAACCTGTTTTACCTCATCAGTTTCTTTTATCATCTTTAAAAACTATAATTTCCCAATAAAATCGATAAAAAAAATATTTAATCAGTTCCTCTATATATTTTATGAAAGTTCCCAGATTCAATATGTGAATATTAAACAATATAATATACGTAGTTTGATCATAATATTCTATTTTTTTTTGTTTAATACTGTTGCTTCAATTTGAATATTGTGGTTTTGAATTGAATATATAAGTTTTTTTAAATGTTGTAGTTTTTTTTTTTTTTTTAAATATTCTAATTGTGGTTTGAATACTTTTTTGTTAATAGAAGCACTGTAGTTTTGAATTAAATACAATACTATTTTTAAAACTGACTATTGTAGTTTTTTCTAATATGGATTTAGAACCAAACAAATCCAGAAAGTGGAGTAATGATGGCATAGATATTCATCTATTTTTAGGAATCGGTTATTATTTAATGCTAAATTTTAGAAATATTAATACTCTACTTAAATCATGCTGCCATCGTTTTTCTATTTTTAAAAAATACGCCAGATATAGGATGTGAATATTTGTAAGATTCTCTATGTAATTACTAAGTGAAAAAGTAGTATGATGATATTTACTTAAACTACCCTAATCGTTTCTCGCTTTTGGACAACCAAAAGGAAAAATAAGTCTTTGAAATAATAGTAAAGTTATCTTCCTATGATTTATTTCACTTATGTGTCTGCCAGCACCATGCATAAACGCGGGATGCTTCGCAGTACTTTTTTCCTTTTTGGGAGAAAGAAAGGAAGGTACTCAATCTAATCAAGCTCAAGAAGCAAATGGATTATAAAAGTATAAAACCTCAAGGTGAAACATAGATATAAGATGCAACATTGGAAAACAGAATGGTGAAAGGACCACAAAGTAAAAAACCACCTTAGACTAATAATCATTAGATCTAGATATCAAGAAGCTGCTTATTTTAATGGTTAAACTAAACACATGGTCATCATTTTCCTTTTTTCCTAACACCCCCCACTTACCTTCTATCATTTGTATGTGTTAGTTAATCAATTACAAGAAATCCAACTAGTTCATGTTCCCTTTTGTCATTTTGCACCCTTAACAACAAGCAAGGAATAAATATCAATCATTAAAAATCTAAGTTGCTAGAAGATTCACATTCTAGCTTAGCTTAACTTTAACAAAGTAAAAAAAAAAAAGATAGATACTTTAATTGAGCAAAATGCAAATGTTTTTTTTTTTTTGCTACTCATATTCATAGTATCAACATTCTACATATGAATGCCTCCTATTATAACATGGCCTATCAACAAGACAAAACATTACAATTTGGAAATTGGTGATATAGCATGATGGAACCTTATGTAGTGACTCCCAATTATTGGTCTCAAGTAGATGATCATATGAAACAGGGGAATCTAACAAGGACTCTACATACAAAAAAGAATTGGAGAATAGGTACCAACCAAACCAACTTGTGAAAACAAGAAATTTCACACCCAAACAGTCCCTTAAAACTAATAAGCAAAGATAACTTCTTCTTTTTCTACTAAGACTTACTACTCTTTTTTCAGAGCAAATCCCAATTGAATCGAGGTTGAGCAGAGGAAGCATGATTATTATTGCTTGGCGTCGTGGTTGAGTAATGATCCAGTAATGGCCCTGGTGCAGGATCAAATGTTTCCCACTGTGTAGTTATGACAACAGAACCCGAGGCTGAGTGCCTGGATGGCTCCTGATGCTTAGCTTGTGTAGGCGAATTGGCGAATGAGCGCCTGCCATTCTGATTTTGAACAGGGGACGATGCTTGCTCGTTGGAATACCTACGCTGGTGCTGTTGAGGAGACGGGGAGGATTCCTGTTTCGGAATGTGATTCCCGTTGCTCGATGGTGCTGAATTTTTCATCTTCAACACATCTAGTGTTTCGACATACTTTTGCACTCTTTTAACCTGTGCAAAAACAGATACCAAATTTTAGTCCATTCCTAAAGCAACGAATCGAAAAGCTCAAATCGCTCTGCCAGTGCAGAAATTAAGCTAATTACCTGCATTTTCCTCTGCAATTTAACATCACCTTCAGCTGCAATTCCATCCAATTTAAGCAATTGATTCATCAATAACTCAATCACTTTAACCAAATCCTTCTCTACAACTTTTGCACCTTTGGAAATTATCAATTCGAATGCAGACACCTAAGCAATCCAAACATAAATAAAATAAATATATTATCTATCTCTAAGCCTAAACCAATAAAATAAAAGACTTTACGTATATACACCGACAGTACAAAGAATTGAACCCATCTCATTTAAAATGAATTTTTACCTGTCCAGCAAGCCTGTCGACTTCAAAACTGATGTCTGCTATAGTTTTAGCAGCCTTCTCCATCTTAGCATTCTTTCTCAACTCAAGGTACCGTTTTTCTTGGCAAAGTGGATCTTCAACTACAACAATCTTCGACTTATCCTTAACACCAGAAATATCAAGGAAAGCATTGTTGTCTCTTTCTTTGTCTTTGTACAACAACTTCTGATCTTGGTGGTGCAGCCCTGTCGGCCCCGTTAACATCTTCTTCAATTCCCCTTCAATTCCATAACAATAATGTAAATTCAATAATAATAAACTAAAATAAAAAGAATTATTTTAGTTTCACTTACCAAAAGTTGCTTGAGGACTGATATTGATTTCATGGTAAATTGAGCCATACTTGACCCGGACCCGAATCGGAGGTGGAGGAGGACGATTTTCCGAATCCGGGTTACGCTTCTGAACCAACATTCCACCGGGTCGAACTTCCCATTCGTTGTCGGCAGCGGTACGGTCTCTACCGGCGGCGGAATTGTCGTTCATCATCGGAGGCATAGCGGTGGTTTTGGTCTTCATTCGCATCATATTTTTTTTGGTAATGGTAAAACAGAGGGGATTAATACGAAGAAATTAAATTTAAATATTTGCTGACGTTGAATTTTTAAGAAATCAGATCAAAGCATTGACTTCACAGTACATATCCATTTATCTTTTCCCAAATCCAAACCCAAAACCAGTTAGAAAACAGAGTTTTAGCATTAAGACGAACGCCACGCGTGAAGAAAAGAAGAGAAACAGCAAAACACTACACGCACTGCTGCCAAACTTTCCAGCTATTATTACTTGTCTATTAACCGCTTTAAGCAAAGAAAGAAAAGAATCAATACCAAAGATAAAAACACAAGCAAAAAGAAATAACAAATTCTAACCGGAGAATCAAGAAAACTCTGTCGGCGACCCGGAGATAAATGCCGTAGAAAAAGAAAAATGGTAGATCTCGTTAAAGAATCATATGGGTAAGCAGCCAAAAATAGCGAAACTATCGGTACAAATCGCAAAATAAATCGATTTATCCGATCGAAAAAATGGCTAAGAATGAATTTTAGTATCAATGTTGAAAACTTGAAATAGATAAAAAAAAAAAAACTAATATTTTTCCCTCTTTTGATTGGCTGTTTTTTTGATTTTTTTTTTTTTTTTTTTTTTGTGTGTGGAGAAGGCTGGAAGATGATGGGGGACAGAGAGAGATGGAAAAAATACGATACTACAAAAATGTATAAATAAATGAATGGACAGCAAACAGAAGAAAATAGGGTGAGAACTCTACTACACATTTACATTATATAATAATAATAATAATACTAATAAAAAAGAATTGAACTTTGCTAGTCTATTTAATTATTGGTAGGGCATCACTTTCTACATGTATATTTCTAGAGTAAGTCAGTCATGACAAATATATAAGAAAAAATAAAGGGAGGCAGACAGAGAAGCTGCCAAAAGCCTTGTGTTTAAAATCTAATGGAAAATTACCATGTTTGATATAAAATACAATCTAGAAAACTAAGCAACATATTTAAGATTTTACCTAATTTACACGCAAAAAAAAAAGAGAGAGACCAAAATTGTCAAAAATGAAATTTTTAAACAGTTGGAAAATCCCTTTCACTAACAGAGGTTTTTGAGGTTTAGTTCAGGCGTCGCCTTTGTCTTTCTTATTTTTTATTTTATTTTACATTTTTACCAAAACGATTGCAAAAAAAATTATTGTGTATATGAATTTGATTCACTAAATTACGAAGTAAAATGAAGTCTTATCTATGACACGATTAATAATAAAGTATTTTGGTAACTGCGGACAAGGTGAATAGTTTGGTCAACTTCATTGAGCCAATTTGGCTAAAGAGAAATTAATCACTTGGGTATTAATTAATTCTACTTACATTTTCTTTGACAAAAAATTAAGTTGGTCTACAGTTTTATTTATTCCTTTACTAAATTTTAAATAAATGCATTATTTAAAGAGCTTTGAATTGACCATAAAAAATCTCCAACATGGCATCCAGCTTTTGGCACAGTATATTTTTTGTCAATTTGTCCATGTGTGAGGCAGACTTTTTCTTCAAATAATATACTACAATCAATTTTTTCCCAATCTTTTTAATTTAAATTTTAACAAAACAAAATTTTACCTAAGAAAATAAAAAGTAGTCTAAATGGGGTAATGTTTGTCTTTCATCAGTGAAATTTATAATTTATGTACTTTTAGCAGCCTTCATGTCTAGTCTCCAAAAGTTAATGTACTTAGTGTCACGGCCTTAGAGTTCTCACTAATGTTCCGTGCGGTACTTGACAACTTACTCACGAATCTTTCACGATCTTGTAAGCTCAAGTAAGCCTTTAAGACTAGATCGCTAAGAGAATGAAAGAAAAGACGACTTAAGAGAATTTTGGAAGAAGACTTTATATTGCTTGGAGAATGCTTTACAAGTTGCTTGCTTGGTTTCTTTCTTGGTGCCTAGCAAATGAGGGGAACCTCTATTTATACTAACACCTAGGGACTAAAGTGTAATTTAAAATTACTTTCTAAGTCCCTAAACTTATTTACACAAAGGTCCCTTCTCTAGAGAATTCTACACACTTTAGGATCTTCCAAAGCTTTCCAAGAAAATATCTAAGTTATTCTAGAGGAATTCTCTAGCCTTCTTGAATAATCTAAAGGGTTCTAGAGTTCTCCACAAATCTCTCCACAACTCTAGACCCTTCCGCCCCTATCCGGACGCAAAATTTAACTGTGAAGTGGCGGAACGTGACACTCTCCCCCACCTATTGCTGCGATGACCACGTCGCATTGCCGCTACATCGTCATCCGAGCCTTGGGCATGCGCGATTAATAGTCTATTGACTTGATTAAGGCCTTTGCGCAACTCCTTCAACGTCTTCCATAACCCTCTTTAACTCAGACTTATGGCTCATCTCCTTTTTTTATGCGCGCGCCTCGGCGACTTCTTTGGCATCACGGCATTGTTCCCTTTTGGAACCTTCTTCGAGCGTGGCGATAGGGACCCTTTCGCACCATTGTCTTTCTTCGAACTTGCAATGGTGGCCGTATGCGTCGACTCCTTCTTCTTAGGGTTTTTCTCGAGCTGCATGGCCGTTAGGCGTACTTGTCCTTCTGTCTTCGATACCTTGACCAAGGTCACCATACATGATCTTCCTTGCTCCATGACTAGAAGTCGTTAGAGGTAAGGGTCGATCATCGTGTGGCGCTGCTGAAAGAACTCTTGCCCAAGAATTACATTGAAGAGGTCTAAAGGAGCGATAGTGAAATTGGTCTTACCTTGCTACTCGCCTAGCGTGATGCTTACTCCATGAGCGACTCTACTCACAGGAGTCGGGGGTGCATTAACCGTCCTGAGTTAGGCATTACTTGGACTGTAGCTCAGCCTCAACCTCGTTGTTGCCATCTTGGTCATTATATTGACCTCTGCACCCGTGTCTACCATAGCACGAGCAGGTCTTCCATTATTCGTGAGGTCGACATACTACACGCCGCTTCCCCTTGGCTTTTCTAGCTGCTTCGTGATAGCTCCGCATAGACTTATCAAGCCCACTGCGTTGTTTCTACGCCTTGTCCTTGCTCATGTGCATCCTTCTTCTTCCGCTCTCGCAAGATAGCACCAAAGCTCTTCAATTCAGGGCACTTTGCATAGCCATGCGACCCATTGCATATGTAGCAACCACCTTTGTTGGTAACCTCTGTCTTTTTCTCTGTGTTGCCATGACGTCCAGACTTCTTGCCATCAACTTGTAGGTATCATGATTCTTGGGATGTGGCCACTGCTCCTCGCCTTTTCCACGATCTACCCCACCATAGTCATGACTACCTCTCGTCTCCTCTCCTCTGGCTCTGTCGGGCTTCTCCTGCCTGAAGTCTGTCAAAGCTTCGGCCTGCATGATGGCTTCATCTATAGACCTGACTTGCCGACGTTCCAACTCCGTCCTAGCCCAATTTTGCAGCCCATCCATGAAGTGGAACAACATATCATCATTCGTGAGGTTAAGAATTTGAAGCGTGAGGGTAGTGAACTCTTGCACATATGCGCGTATGCTGCCCTTTTGCTTCAACTCCCTAAATTTGTGCTTCACCTCATAGATGACGTTGTTAGGGAAGAAGACTTTCTTGAACTCTTCCCGGAATTGCTCCCAGGTGTTGATGGTACACATCCCCTTCCCTATCTCGGCCTCCTTACGTCTCTACCATAGCATGGCCATCTCCGAAAGATACAACACAGCGATGTTGATCTTACTCTCGTCGCTCTTTAGCCTGTTGCACTTGAAGTAATTCTCCAAATGCCAAAGGAAATTCTCCACCTCTTGTGCGTCACGGACGCCTTTGAACATAGATGGCTTGGGAGCCTCGACCTTGGCCTTCCTATCTCGGTCAAGCGACGATGATCCTCCGACTTTCATGCCCTCCTTGAGTGCTTTCATCTCGGCCTTCATGGTCTCAATCGTGCTCAACGCCTTCATGAGCCGACACTCCAAGGAAGTGATAGCCTCCTTCATCTCAAACTCGACCCGCTAACGTCCCTCCAACTCCTTGCGAATGTTTTCGGTCTCCTCAAGGGTGAAGTCTTCAAAAGTCTTGAATTTGTCATCGGCCACGTTTATGCGCCGGCCTAATATCTCCACGGCCTGCTTCGCCACTTCAACCCTTGCGACCCACTATTTTCCTGCGGTGACGTCAATGGCCTCCTCACTATGGTCATCATCACTTGCTTCGGTGGTCGAATGTGGATGAGATGTTAGTGTCTCGCTTGGTGTGGGATCCAGCAGCATTTCCTCATTACTCTTTTGGTTCTTCTTTCCCTTGCGGTTTTTCTTTTCTCCCTCCGGACGGACATTGGTGGTGCTAGTGGCGTTCACGTCTCCTTCGTTAGCCATTCCCTTAGTATCAAACCTTCGCTCTGATACCACTTTGTCACGGACTTAGAGTTCTCACTAATGTTCTGTGCGGCACTTGACAACTTACTCACGAATCTTTCACAATCTTGTAAGCTCAAGTAAGCCTTTAAGACTAGATCGCTAAGAGAATGAAAGGAAAGACTTAGAGAATTTTGGAAGAATGCTTTATATTGCTTGGAGAATGCTTTACAAGTTGCTTGCTTGGTTTCTTTCTTGGTGCCTAGCAAATGAGGGGCACCTCTATTTATACTAACACCTAGGGACTAAAGTGTAATTTAAAATTACTTTCTAAGTTCCTAAACTTATTTACACAAAGGTCCCTTCTCTAGAGAATTCTACACACTCTAGGACCTTCCAAAGCTTTCCAAGAAAATATATAAGTTATTCTAGAGAATTCTAAGGAATTCACCTTCTTGAATAATCTAAAGGGTTCTAGAGTTCTTCGCAAACCTCTCCACAACTCTAGACCTTTCCGCCCCTATTCGAACGCAAAATTTAACAGAGAAGTGGCGGGACGTGACACTTAGGGACCCAATTGTCATTCAGACTGAAAAGATAATAGTATCAATTTAAACTTTATATATTACTTCCCCCCTTTAAATTAATATAAATTAATACTTTAAGACTATAATTAATTAATATAAATTATTGTGATAAATTAATCATATTAACTATATTGTTGAAGAGAAGCATATAAAGTTTAAAGTGAATAAGAAAACAAAGAAAGTACTAACTGAGAGAAGATTTTTACATTTTTAGATTACTTAAAAATAAAAATTACTCCTAACAAGTATACATACAAGTAAAGGTTTATAATAATTAATAGGCGAAACTAATTATATAAAAATCAATTATAAAGAGTATTATGTCAAATTATACCAATATTGTTAAATTTAAGATCGATGACAATTATTTTATAAGATTATAGTAATTTTTCAAAAAAAATTATTGTAATTTTCATTTTTTAAGTAGTTAGCTTGGGTTAAGGGTTTCTCCGAATTTCTTCTAAAAATATTACTATAGCTGAATTACGATGTTACCCTTATGAAATTCTATTCCTCCACTTTAATTACACGTGTCAAGTTACCATCAAAGCCTGACCCGCAATCGACAGTGACTGTATCTTTAACATTACCTCTCTTGGAAGCCATGCCAAATCTCCACCGACACTATTTGGACGGCTGGATGAGCGCAGCTTTTGCTATCAAGTCCACGTGTCAATTTTAAGACCGTTGATGTGATTCCCACGTGGTCCTCTATTTTTCTGTGTTAATACCGTGGTCCGATGGAGACGGTACAACCCACTTGTGTGTAAAAAGGTCAATGTATAGGGGCCGGTCGTTATTTCCTTTGTCTGTTGACTATAATTTAAAATTTATTTATTATTAGTATTAGGATTATTATGGACTATGGAGTATTTTATTTTCATAATTAGTATTTATTACATCTCATTTGTAAACTACTAGTGTATCACAAGTTTTGAAGGATGTAATAGAGAAATTTTATAGTTTATTTGCTAGTTTCTTAAAAGGATAAAAGTTTTTTTTTTATCAAGGTGTTTTTGAATAGTACTAAATGTTGGAAGAAATATTTGCTTTGAAAAACAGGTGTTTTATATTATTTATTTAATGATAAAATATCCATATAGTTTTTTTAATTACCAAATTAATTAGTAATAATTTTATTTTGTTGTAATTTGACATTTAAAACATGGTCAAATATAAACAACTAACAAAAAGCTTTCCAAATAATTTAGTCAAAGTGCTTACTCTCTCAAAGCACTTTTGATTAGAATTACAGTATTTCTCAAGAATCTAACAACAACAAATTCAGATAAATTGAGCTAATGAATTTCGTATGATTCTTTTAAAATAAAATAAATAGATTCAAAAATTGCTTAAAAAGTAGTAAAGTAATTTTTAATTTGGTAGTTTAAAATATACTAAAAATACTACCATGATCACTCTATAAATGGAATTGATGTCAAGCAAATTAAGACAAAATAAGTAGCATATGATTTCATCAATTAACTACTTAAGTATTGCTAGGGTTCCCTAGCTTTTCTTGAGGGCAAACAAGAATATATATTATTTTGGAGTTTGTCTATAATTAATTAACTTTTAAAAAAGAGACAGTGTACCGACACTTTGAATATTTTAATTGATTAAAGTGGTTGTAGTTTATTTATTTGGTAGAACGTACGTAGCAGTGGTTTCGTAGAAATTCAGTGGGACTAAAGTTTGAATTTTAATTTACCCAACTTTAATTTGGTGATGTTGATATTTTACCTTCTTACATTGACAAGTGACAACTTGCCAATAGTCGTTTCCTTTTATGTTTGTATGTTTGTATATGTAGGATGCTACCTCATTTTTACTTCCTCCTAATAGTGGTAAATATTATTTCGTCCATCACAATTTATATGATATAGTTTTATTAGATATGGAGTTTAAGAAGAAAAAAATAATTAGAATTTGTGATTTAAAATAAGTCATAAATATTTATGTTCATATAAACTATCTCATTAGGAGTAAACTAGATAATTTAAAGTTTAATTATTATTAAATATGTCATTTTTTAAAACTGACTAAAAAGAAATGTATTATATAAGTTGGACGAGAAGGAGTACCACGTACTTTGCCAACTTGTTTAACTATCACTTATCTTTTTACCTTTTTTGTTGTTGTTATATGGAGGACATATATTAAAGTTGTTTATCGGAAAATTTGGGTGGGTACAAATAAAATTAGATTCGATCAAGTTTCTTTTTCTTTTGGTAAATCAGAGTAATCAAAATAAAACAAATTGAAGCAAAGGATAATAGAAAGTAAAAAGGTTAATAATGTGATAATTTTGGGATGGAAAGCAAGAAAGATGTATAGCTCTTCATCTGAAATTGTGTGTTAGAGGTGAGAAAAATGAGATATGGTCTTTATTCCATGCAAGAGCTTATTTATAGGACAAAATCCTTGGGGGGATAAAGAAAGGCTAGTTATAATACCTTAAAAGGAGGAAAAGTTATTCAAAATAACGCACTCGAGTGTTATCACGTGAATAAGATTTGATTCTAGATTCAAAATTGATTTGTGCCTAATATAGGGAGTATCGTTGCAAATTACTACCCTCGACGGCAGATTTCACCTCATACAAGGTTAGAAGGTTAGTAAGTACATAGTAGTGTCTTGACTCGATCTCCTTACCTATTAGTAGTTATATTATTGCTCTTTTAATTTCTTGTTTTTATCGTATTAGTGGTTGTAGTTACTGTTCACATGAATGTTTTGTTATGCTTTAATTTCACTTCTATTAGAGTACTTCTTTTTTCATGACTGCTTTGAACTGTTTTTCCTTAAGTCGATGGTCTATCAGAATTAACTTTTCTATTTCTAAGATAAGAATAAAATCTACGTACATACTCTATACTCCCTAATCCCTTTTTATGGGACTATACTCGATATATATGTTGTATTTGTCATTGGCAAAATTGGCAAAACTGCGCTAATGGTAAAAAAATACTTTACCTTATTAATACATGATTTAAATCCAAAGCAAAATTTTGTTACTTTAACGAGGCTATAATTGGAACGGGCTCATAAAGAGAAATATACATGGAGACAGAAAGTAACACGTTATTGTTTTGTTTTGTGTCTGATTAATTTTATCAAATAACAACAGGACTTTTTTAACATGTGATATCTATGATGGATAATAATTAATTTATGAACTTGCATCTTGAAATGAAATGCGACCATATAACTAATTTTAGCTAGCATTTGATCATAATTTTAAAAATTTTATTTTTAAATATCTATTTGATCATGAAATTTAATTAAATTTTGAATTTTTAGGACTTCCACAGTACACTCACAAAACTTCAATATTTTTTCAAGTAGAATACATGTCTAAACATAGTTTAAAATTTCAATAATCACAACTTCAAAACCTTAGATTTTCGAGTTTTAAATTCAAAATTTATGATAAAACGACAGCTTAATCTTTTCACTTGATCATATTTCGGGAAACAAGGCCTCCTTTGTTTTCATTAAGATTAAGACATCTGAATCTGAATACACGTCTGAATATTAAGATTTGCATTAAGAGTTAGGTGTCTAGATCCGAATACACATCTGAATATTAAGATGTGGTCTCCAAATCAGAACACTGAATGATTATTGTTTGTTTTCAATATCTGCATGTGCATATGAAATCAAACATTATATTAATAAAATGTTATAAAAAATTCATTTCAACAAAAAATATTACTTTTTGATTAAAAAATATATCATAATCATCAAGCATAACATAACGAAATCACGAATATAAAATATTTTATAGGCACAATATAATATCAAAAAGTTCAATAAGTATGATAGATACTAGTCAAAAAATAATAAATAAGGTATCACATTATCAACGCGTAACATATATTTTGGCTAATTAGAAAAACTAAAGAATTCTTATCTTTTTCCCAATAACCTTAATCCAATTCTCTAACTTTTGAACCTCTAACGTCATTCATGCTTTTTTGTAGTGGACACTTTCACAAAATATACTAACACACGTACTGTATAATGACTCTTCACATCCAAGTCCATCTAATTTTTTCATATATTCTTCAAATGTAGGTGCTCTATTATTTTAATCAATAACTCCAGAGCAGTAATCATCTTCTCATCAATTTCCAATTCAGACGAATAAGTTTTTTTTCTTCCCCAAAACTTTTTTTTCCCAGCTGAAACTGAAGATTGGGATGTAGAATTATTAGGAGCTCCATTATTTTTGTAACCAACTAGTTCAACAACAATAATATATCAAAGAGTCTCAATAAAATTATTGGTCTAAGACAAAATTCTAATAAGAGACCTCAAATATGTATACATAGTTATTATTTTTAATTATGAATAGTATTTTTTCACTCAAAAACCTTGATGAACATCAATACACTAAAATTATTATTGCAACAAGTGTTCTTGACAAACATCAATACACCCTAAGAAAATTATTAATATAAAAAGATACTCGTAAAGATTATGAAAACTTACCAGTTCAAGAGGAAAAAATTGATGTTTGATTGAGAAAAGAGAGGAAGAAAGTTTGTAGTTGAGAGAGCAAAAATCACGCAAAGACCGAGAGAGATACAATATTATTTTATAACTTATTAAATAAGTCTGAATGGTGTTAAGACTCTCCTGCAGATCTGATCCGTTCAGACCTTTTCAGGTCCATTAAGAGGTTTTTTGAAAAAAAATAAAGACAAATGGACTTAATGGCTGAATCTGAAATCTGAATCATTCAAATTCAGACCTAAAAACCAAATGTACTTTAATAGGTTGAATCTGAATGATTAAGATTTAGACCTCCATTAAGTGCAAACAAATGAGGCATTGATCATATTGTACATCAATCAAATCCAACGATATTCCTAATTTTTAAACAATCTTGATCATTTTTTTATCTCTGAAAATCCATT
Source organism: Solanum acaule (assembly GCA_036250505.1). NCBI lineage: Eukaryota > Viridiplantae > Streptophyta > Magnoliopsida > Solanales > Solanaceae > Solanum > Solanum acaule. Next base: position 9,103 of record JAJOOR010004927.1, on the reverse strand, counting down.
GACATTGTATTTGGGTTCAAAAAGCTTATGTGATACATTCTTATTTTTAGTCATAAAAATAAAAAAGTAATTTAATTTTTATTTTTTTTATTTTACTTAATAATATATTCATATAAATATCTATAACTTGTTATAGACCAATTTTCTTTTTAAAAAAAAAAAACTTTTTCCGTAAATTTGTACTTAATCAAAGAAAAATCACTTAAAATAGGATGGATGGAATAGTAGTAGAAGCAATAATCTTTATGTGGAAATTAAATGCAAACGATGGGGCAATTGAGCAGTATTTTCAGGTTCTTAATAAAGACCTCAAAATAGAGTTATGATTGGTTTTGGAAAATCATAGTTACGTACGTTGACTCAAAAGTCCAAACTCGTAACATCAGTGGTGGATCCAGGATTTAAAGGTTGTGGGTGCTTACTTCCTTTAACATAAAACTGTTAGCAATTACATAGTGTAAACGTATATTAACTCAAACTCTTTAATAAAAAAAAGTAAATGTATACTAACTCAAACTCTTTAATAAAAAAAAAGTAAAAAAAATAAAACAACGATTAATATTATCATCATCAAAAACAACCTCTAATTATAAGTCACAATGACCTACTAGTAATATTATCATTACAAAAAGAGACTTCTAGTCTTAAAGTCATAACTGTGCTCGACGACTTTTCATATGTTGAAAATGATAATGATAGCATCATTGCTTACATTTGTGAAGATCTTACTATCTACATAGCAAATTAAACAACCATTCAAAAATTCATCATCAATACTATTACGAAGTTCATTTTTAATGTGCTTCATGGATTAGAAAGCTCGTTTCACAGAAGAAGCAGTAGACTCTAAATATGTGAGACTCTAAACCTATTTATCAAGTAACAAAAAAAGTATGTGGAATCTATTTTAAGAATTCAGACTTAAGAGTACTAGCCAGAAGCAATAAAAATCTCCAAACATCAAATCTTATTACCTTGCTTTTGTACTTTGATTTTGAAAAAAAAAAAGCTTGAAGTTTGTTGCTGGGCTAGCTGCTTTCTCTTTGAACAAGAAGAAGAAGACTGATTTGGTCGTTTTGTTTTAAAAAAATCTCAAAAACAGGGCCGTGAAAAAGGTTTTAAAGCATAGGAAAAGTTAAAAATAAAAAAAGAAAGAAAAAGTTAGTCAGCCTAAACTAATTAAGAATAGGAAAAATTAAAACAAGTATAAAATTCGGAGTAAAAGAAGCCTTATTTTTTTTAAAAAAAAAAGGTGCAAAATTCGCAGGAAAAAGTCAACAAAATCGGTGGAAAAGAAAAAAAAAGGGTGCAAAATTCGCAGAAAAAAGCTGAGGCTGACTGGATTCGAACCCTCTCCCGTAGTGCTTTGCACATCTTATATTTCAAACGAAAACCAGCGCAGCCATGACTGCTTTTGTTCAATGGGTGCTTATTTATATTTAATATCGTATTTTTCATATTTTCTATATATATATACAAAAAATTTGTTGGAGCCAATGGGTGCTCGAGCACCCGAAACCATCTACGTGGGTCCGCTCCTGCGTAACATCCATTCTTATTGTTATCGACTAGACATGGCAACCACCAGGTTTAACACACAATGGCGCGAAATTAATTTTTTTATTAAGTATGTTTAAAATTTAATATATATATATATATATATATATAAATATTTTTGACTGATATACTTCGTAAATTTTCTTATATACACAATAAAATTTTCACAAAAGATGTTTGATGGACCATCCTAGACTATATGTGGCTTGCCACTGTCAACATACTTCATATACGATATTATTATATTTATTTAATTTACACCAAATGGTTCTATGAAACTATCTGTCCTAAATAAGAGGTTGTTATTTCTTTATAATAAATGATGATTACGTACATAGTGTTTATGTATTGTGTTGTATTTTGTTATGTTGTATTGTTTAATGAATATTGTTGGTATTTATGCATTTTAATATTAAAATAAAAATATTAAGTGCATATTGTTAGTGGGTATAAGTTGACAAGAATGTGGTCATTACTTTGGTGCGACTCTTGTAACTACTATTGCCATGATCTACAACTAATTCCACCCATTATTCGACCTCTTTATTCTTGTAACCTATGTAACTTATAGGTCATTCATTTATCCAATTTACTACCCATTATCTTCATATTCATTGTAAGGAAGAATTCATCACCTATAAATAGTGGTATTCCTTTGGGTTGAAGAAGAAGGAAGAGAAATAGTATTGTAAGAAAAGATGAAAATTTTATATTGAGGTTAGTGTAGTGAAAGAGAGAGTTGAGACATAGAAAAGTATTCTAAGTCTTCAACTATATTCACTGTACAAAAGAAAGTATTTATATGTTGAAGAAGGTGTTCTTTTTGTGGAATTTTGGACTCTTCAACTAATTCAGAGTTGCTTGAGTTGTACGTGTTGTTGGGTTGTTGTATCCTGGACGGGATAAGTCAAGAGATATATTGTTGGATCGGTGTAGATTATGCCGCAGTGGGCTTGAATCTCCTTAAAGAGAGCGAGATATCCGCGTCTTAGCCTAATGATTTGTTTATTCATTTTTTTTGTTTTATTTTCAACTATAATATTTTGTATTTGTGATATATTACACCAGCAATTTTAAGGAGATTCATGTTTTAGTTACAGTTTGAAAAGGTGCGGATATCAAGATAGAGATCTCAACATAATTTCGATCAACATCGCTCTCCTCAAGAGATGGAAGAGAAGAGGTGTACGTTTGAAAAAGTGCGAATATCAAGATAGAGATCTCAACATAGTTCCGCTCAATGTCGCTCTCTTCAAGAGATGGAAGAGAAGATCGAGGTGTACGGTAAAGTATTTTTCTACTTGCTCAATTCAAGCGGAGAAAGGGTCAAGGAAAAGGTTTTTTACCTAGTATTTTCATGAATAAAGTGATACTACTTTTCATGAAAAATGATATTTAAATTCTTAAATAGTTGGGGCGCATGAAATGAGGAAAAAAATCATTGTGAAAAAAATGATTTTTGCATCTTTGAGAAATGCTCTAAAAAGAGTGTTACAAGTGCATATATATATATATATATATATATATATTAATTGGGCTTTTCTGCGCTTTTATTAGATTAGTTTTCGGATAGGGAAGAAGGGTAACACCATCGCAAAACAACCTATTCCCCTTTACGACAACTCGGTGACCTTTGACACATTACACCTAGTTTCACGTAATCTTGACTTTCGCCCTTCACTCGTGCAGTTGGACTGACTAGTGACTTTAAATTCAACCTTGAGCTCGATAGTCCAAAACTAGTGATCTAGGCTTCTCCAGCAAAAAATCGACGCATGCCGAGTAGACTACAATTTGTGGCACCATATCCTACCTATCCCAAAGGGAAGTCTCCAAAGTGGGATTGTATATTAACTCAGTCTCCGACGAAGAAGGTTCAGGCATGCTTCGACAATAAATCACATGTGATTATTTGGCTATAATGTGATGCAGTGGCAGAGCCAGGATTTACATTGAGGGGTGTCAAAATACAAAGTAGTAAGTACACATAAGAATCAACTAAATAAATTTTACTAATGAAAGCAAAAAATAATTACATTATCACAATCGTTTGGCAACGCCCGACGAAGAGTCACAGTGAAGGCAACGACTCAGCAGCGAACAAAACAATTTTTTTGGGTTCGTCCTCCTCAAACCCTTTAATTTTGAAATTAGGGATTTGTTTAATCCCTAAAGTACATTTTTTCTTTTTAAAAATAAAATATTAAAGTCAACTTTATTTAAGTCAATTGCTTAAAAATTGGTGGAAAAAAAATGCTCCAGTTTTCTAAAATTTAAAGACAAAAAACGCTTCTTGAAGTCTTAATTTTAATATAAAAAAAAGCCAAGTTCGAACCCCTGACGTTCAGGCTAAAGATTAAGGAGAAATTCTATAGCCCCTCAACCACTGAGCTAACTCTTCATCTTGTGTTAAAGAGTGTCAACTACAATATATATAGGAATAAAATCAAAATTTAACCTACCTATACAACGAAATTTTCCGACGAAGGGGGTGTCGCTTGACACCACTCGGGCAAGGGTAGCTCCGCCCATGATGTGATGACTTTTGGCAATAAACATGAGAGTTATAAATAAATTATGAAAGCCATGTTGAGTAGCCATTTAACATGAAATGTTTTGGGTGAAAAAAAAATTATTCTTGAAATGAAAAAATATCAAAAAACATGTGATAAAAAACTTCTTGTCAAGTCACATTTTATTAAAAGATTGTGAAATACAATTTGTTTTTGTTGATTGAATGAGTCTTGCAATTTCTTTTGATTCAAATATGTGAAAATTGTGTGTGAAATAAAAAAGGAGTTTGCTTGCCTAATAAAAGATATGAGTTAGAAATGTGACTAATTGCACTTTATATGATATAGTGTATAAAGTATAGTATGTACAAGCAAATTAAGTAAATTTACTTGGTACAAATTTGATGGCCTGTTTTATGAAAAAATATATTATGTTATACTTGAATTTTTTGTTGGTGCAGATGAAAAAATTTGGTGCTATTTGTTGGAGATGAGAAAAGCAAATTGTACTGCTTGCAAACTCTACTATGGAGGTTGAAGTAAAAAATTAAAGCTTCAACTAGTGAAAAAGTGAAATTGATTTTACCATGTCAAACATTTTTTTATTTTTTGTATTTTTTTATTAATTGTGATAGCACCAATATAATGGTAGAGTAAAAATCGTTATTATAAATGTAAATTTAGACTCATGAGAAGAAAACACAATATTGTGAGATTATATTGATCACTGGTATACCATCAATATTAATTGTGTTAAAATTATTTGTGATAATCTTGCAGACTCATGAACTAAGGCATTTGCAAGAAAAAGAGTCTGAAGCACATCGAGGGGGATTAAATTGAAGCTAAAAAAATTCAAAGTTATATATGAGGAAACCCAACTTGGGGACTAGAGATCCTATAATCAAGTTCAATGGGAAGAACGAATCATATGATGACTTATTGTGAAATGCACTATGTATTTATTTTTATTCAATCCCTATGATGTAAGTGTATTTGTCCTATAATGAATTGTGGAGGTTGAGTCTTTGAACTCTTAATGAAATTTTGTATCTCTTATGAGTGGGGTGTCAAATTATAAGATTATCATTGACAGATTTCACCTATATGAGTATGAAAGTAGGCCGCTTTCTATGAGAATAAGCTTGTTCTAAAAAACACTCATGAAATCGGGATAGCACAAGGCCGTAATGTGCTGGCTATTAAAGTTTATGTCAATACCTTGATTATTGTGTGTAAGCAGTAATACTTTATTTCCCTTAAGCAGTCATAGTTTAAGTCTAAGACCACTACTGACTCTGGAATAAAGGTTATTCTTTTACTAAGTGAACGTTCAATGCAGAGCACACCTTCATTATGCATAATAATCTACCTTCAACTAAGTTGTGAAGAACTCTCTTAATTTAATATTGAAATGAGTAGGGAAATGTTGGTGTTTAAGCATTTTAATATTAAAATAAAAATATTAAGTGCATATGTTAGTGGGTATAACTTGACAAGATATTGTCATGATCTACCACTAATTTCACCTATTATTCTATCTCTTTATTCTTGTAACTTATAGGTCCTTCACTTATCCAATTTGCTATCCATTGTCTTCATATTCATTGTAAGGAATAATTCATCACCTATAAATAGTAGTATTCCTTTGGGTTGAAGAAGAAGGAAGATAAATAGTGTAGGAAAGGATGAAAATTTTATATTGAGGTTAGTGTAGTAAAAGAGAGAGTTGAGATAAAGAAAAATATTCTAAGTCTTCAACTATATTCACTATATAAAAGAGAGTATTTATATGTTGAAGATGGTGTTCTTTTTGTGGAGCTTTGGACTCTTCAACTAATCTGGAGTTGCTTGAGTTGTACACGTTGTTGGGTTGTTGTATCCTGGAGGGGACAAGTCAAGAGATATACTGTTGGATCGGTGTAGATTATGCCGCAGTGGGCTTGAATCTCCTTAAAGAGAGCGAGATATCCGCGCCTCAGCCTAAAGATTTCTTTATTCATTTTTGTCATTTTATTTTCAACTGTAATATTTTGTATTTGTGGTATATTACACCAACAAATACTAAATAGATTGTATTATTTTTTATTGTTACATGTATAATGTCACATATTAATAATTTGAAGGATAAATCTATAAAAATAAAAGGGATAAGGCACAAGTACCCCCTTAGACTATGACCGAAATCTCAAAGACACACATTAACTATACTAAGGTCCTATTATCCCCCTTGAACTCATTGTTTTTGTAATTTTATACACTTTTTGGCTTACGTGGCACACTCCGTGACTCCACGTAATTGAGACGCGTGAGAAATGTTTGGATGCCACATAAGCCAAAAAGGTGTACAAAACTACAAAAAAAATGAGTTCGGGGTGGTAATACAGGACCTTAGTTTAGTTAAGGTGTTTCTCTCAATTTCGGTCATAGTTTATGGGGGTACTTGTGTCTTATCCCAAAATAAAAAGTAGAATATGGAATATAGCTACTGTTAGAAGGCAGGGTAAAAGACAAAATTAGATTATTAAATAATAAGTAAAAACAAAATGAGAAGAAAAAATTAAGGTAGCAACAAATCACATCAAAATGATCGTTACACAAAATAAGACTTTTTTTGTTTTATAATGATGAATTTAACAATACGATAAAATAAAATTTAAATAACAATCAAAACCATTATATTTAAATCAAGGGAAATCGGTCAAAAATACCCCTCAACTTTCATTTATTAGTTGACTTTACTCTTACGGTTAAAGAAGTTGTTCCTACCCTCGCCGTCTACAAACTTATCACTCATTAACTCTCAATTGGATGAAAAGCCCCAAATCAACTAAAATTATTCAATTTCAATTAAAATAACTCATTTTTTTCTTTTAATCCGACCCGACCCACCAAATCAAATAAATTCATATTAAATTAAAACCCCAAACCATCTCTCTAATCTTTTTCATCTCCTTCCGCCAATGAAACACTTGATGCTGAAATCGCCGGTGGCACTTTACTCAAAAAAAATTTTGGTACAATTTCACCATTTCATTTTAACAGGAGAATTGATTTTTTATTATTATTATTTTAAAAAGCATCACCAATATATAAAGTGCCTGATAGGCTGATACTATCACATTGGAATAACATGAATTGAAAGTCATCTCAAAAAGACACAAATGAGCAAGGAACAGAACAAAACTTATGTAGTTCTCTAAAGATCATCAAAGAAAAAATGCCCTGCTTGAATGTTAAGTTTTAACAAGAAAATGAAAAATCAAGTGATTTCAATATATGAGTTCAAAATTGAAACAACCACTAAGTCAAAGATGGAAGGAATCAAACAAAAGCTTGAACTAGTAAGTGCATCACCACCAAAACCTCCAGATCCACCATGAAAGTGTTTCAATGGTGAAAGAGATGAGTAAGATTAGAGAGATGGGTTTGGGGTTTTAATTTGGTATTAATTTATTTGGTTTAGTGGGTTGTGTTCTAACTAAAAGAGAAATTGGGTTATTTTAATCAAAATTGGGGTAATTTTAATTGAGTTGGGGTTTGTCATCCAATTGAAGGGTACGAGTGAAAAGTTTGTAAATGGTGAGAGTAAGAACAACTTCATTTTAACGGCAAGGATAAAGTCAACTAATAAATAAAAGTTAAGGGGTATTTTTGAACATTTTCCCTTAAATGAATACAATACAATGAAATACAACCATACAATTAGTAAAGGTATTAGTTTTTCATCTTACTTATATATTATAAACTCAGTTGGTGCGAGCTTACATATAGGGTGTATTTGGTAAGAAGGAAAACATTTTATAAAAATTATTTTTTAATTTTCTCGTGTTTGGTTGACTTAAATGTTTTGGAAATGTTTTCTAAATCAATTTATTTTCCTGAAATTTAAGGAAAACGTACCGTCATCCATGTTCAAAGAACAGATGCAGCTAACCAACGGGCAAGCAGGTTCCGCGGGTTAGGAGGCTGCCTTTAAGTGATAGGGGGGCCCTCATTTCATACAAAGGAAAGCAAAAGGATTGGACTGTTGTGTTGATCACATGACTTCCCTTCAAAAATTAAGGAGAACATTTCTCAAAACTCTTCTCCAACCTAAAATTACAATTTATTTTGTCGCTAACCTAACCCCCTCCCCCCTACCCCCAAACTATCCCCTCTCCCAACCAAAAAAATATTAACAACTTAAAATTTTATTTATGAAAAATAGTTCAAATTTTAAAATTCTCAGTTTTTCTTACCCCGCTGAATTCTAGTATGCCATACATCAATCTGATCAAAATCATCATTTTTGTAACCTTTCATCTTCTCAATGTTTGAGTTATTGACTGACAAACACTTTGCACCATATAACATCATAAGCAGGTCTAACCATCACTATATAAAACTTGTCTTTTGGCGGCATCTTCTTATCACACAAAATTTTAAATGTGAACCTTCATTTCATCCGTCATACACCAATATGGTGTATGACGTTATCATTATCAATCTTTCATTTTCTTTGATAGTAGACTCAAGATACTTGAAACTACCTCTCGTTTGGATGGTGTGTGTATCGAACCTCACTTCCATATCATCCTCATGTGTTACGTCATTAAACTTGTGTTGGGTTTAGCAAGGTGTGAATGGGAAATAAAAAAGAGAAAATGGAAAAGTGGAAGAACCAATGAAAATGGGGGAACCAATTTTGGAGGGAAAATGAAAAGTCATTGCAAAAGTGCAAATGAAAGGTCGTTTTTACCATATCGGTAGAAGAAAGGAAATTGGTGTCCTTATATTAGGAAACACTTCATTTAGCTCTTAAAGGGTTAAGAAGAAGGTGCCCCCTCGCGCCGTCGTCGTCGCTCACTCGGCCTCGGCTTCGGCTTCGGCTTCGGATTCGGATTCGGATTTGGATTTGGCAAATGATTGATTGATAATATTTTTGGACAAAATTTATTTAATCAATCTTGTTAAATCATTTCCTTTCTCTTATAAATTAATTCAGAATGTTAATTAAATAACAGAATTAATTTGGCGCAACTGAATTTATT
>JAJOOR010004926.1:0-49036 GCA_036250505.1 Solanum acaule | reverse complement strand
TATGGATGTGAATACACTTCAGCTGGACCACCTGTATAACACCAGGCCGTCTTACCCAACTGTCTTGCCCCCCCCCCCCCCCCCCTTCCCCACCCCCAATTTTTTTTTAAAATCCATCTTAACTGATAAAAAAAGAGTGAATGAGAAACAACATAACACAAGGTAAACAAAAATGTACATCTTCACTCTTCAGAAAACTAAGGGTGATGATGATGATTATGAACTGATCTGGGCAGTTTCTTTAAATTTCAATGTTGGTTGATTCTCCTTTATCTTGATTTTTAATGGTTGAAAGTGAAAGTTGGGCTAGAGGTGGCACTATGGATTTTTCATGTGATGAGTGTGGCAATATGAAGATTGAACTTCTAATTTTGATCTATTTTATCAGGGTTTAGCTGGGCGTGCTAAATACCAATTTTGGCATAACCTACAATTAGTTGCATTTGTTATTCAAATTCCTCCATGGAGCTAACCTCTGGTCTAATTATACCATTGGTTGGCGATGGTTTAATTTTGTTGTATTTCCTGCTTTACTTAAACCTTGATTTCATAAACAAAAATACAATAACTTTTAGCCACATTCAGAAAGCTCACATGTAAACTATATTTTCCATTATTTCTGCTTTAACATGGGAGACATAAGATTGTCTTTTACAAATGATTTGTTGGAGCTTAACTGCATAGTGTGTTGTCTTCTAAAGCATATCTGGAACTGTGCTGTTTATATTCATGTTGCTTACTACATCATTTATTATTAAGGAAGTTGCTTACACTTTGATGTTTTAGGTAAGGGAGCTAACCGACAAGGAACAACTGGTCCTAGGACTTGAGAAGCAGTATCCAGCTGATGTTGGTGTTTTAGCTGCATTCTTGTTTAATTACGTGAAGCTCAATCCTGGTGAAGCTTTATATTTAGGGGCAAATGAACCCCATGCATATGTATATGGGGAGTGTGTCGAATGTATGGCAACCTCGGACAATGTGGTACGCGCTGGCCTAACTCCCAAGCACCGGGATGTTAGAACTCTCTGTTCAATGCTCACGTACAGACAGGTACCATTAGAGTCATTATTAAAGGCGTTCTTTCGTTCTCTATGTTTTATTAACCGTTATGGTATAGTGGAGACTGAGTTCATTTGAAGTTGAATATCCTTCAGATTGAGCATACTATAAAAGTCCAATATCTACCAAGATGGCCTAAATTCATGTTCAAATCACTTGTCTAGTTGATTGAGGCAAAGAAGTTCCTAAACTAACAACACTTGTGGAAATTAGTTAGCAACAGTTAGGATACCTCCCAGTACACCTTAGGAGGTAATTTTCTTGGTTATGGAAGGCAGGCCAGATGTCTGGCAAGACTACCTAACATGCAGGTTACATGGCATTCCCTATCTTTGATTTATGATCTGAACCAGTGTTTTTCTGTTACAGGGTAACCCTGAAATTCTGCACGGTACGGCAATAAATCCATACACAATGAGATACCTCCCTCCTTTTGATGAATTTGAGGTGGATCGTTGCATTCTTCCCCCATATTCAACTGTTGCCTTCCCTTCTGCTCCTGGTCCGTCCATGTTTGTGGTCATGGGAGGAGAGGGAACAATGACCACATCAGCAGAAGTGATTGTTGCTGAAGGTGATGTCCTATTTGCACCTGCAAACACCAATATTACCATTGCAACCTCCTCTGGTTTGCATTTGTATAGAGCAGGTGTGAACAGCAGATTTTTTGAGGAATGATAGTTGTAGGCTTGTAGCCCCTTATGCTTGCTAATAAAACAGTGATTTTCTGTTGCAATGGCTGTTCCACCTTGTATTATTAGCATGTGCAGGTATATAACCGCTTAAATTAGTGTAGTTTGGAAGTAAAAGACGTCACTGGAAAGGTGGAAATTTTGCTGTACTTTGTCTCTTCTATTGTCTAATAATATCAACTTAAAGAAAACAGAGATGCTAAGGATTACAAAAGTACAAATGCAGGAAAAAGAATTGTACTAAGTGTGTAAACTGGGACTAGGTAGGGGCAAGATTTGCATACATTCCACCATCTCTAGATCCCACCATATGGGGATCATACTGATATGTTGTTGTGTAAATTGGGACTAGGGGGTGTGCGCTGACTTGTTAGTATCCAAATTCCATCGTATTTCTAGTTTTCATTTTAACCTTAATTTTTAGTTGTGCAAAAATCCTTGCTGATATATTTTTGATAATATTGCTGCGATTAACTGATGGATTTTGCCCCCTCTTTTCCCTTTGGCATTGTGATTCATCTCTTTTGGGATACATAACAATAGCTGCAACACAGTTGAAGCACACTCGTTCGCAGTGGATGCCAATATTCTCATGAAAGTGAAAGCTCAAAAGAAGCCCCTAAATATAATTCTCAAGCCATGTAAGTCTCTTTTCATGATGGAACATTTTGGAACCAAAGCTCACATTTTATTCAGAATTTACAAGATTCAACAGCAGATGAATATCAAAGCCAAATCAAGAAGAAGTTGTCTATGAACTTCTTCTAACTAAAAAAATTCATGTTACTGAACCTACTGTTTCTGTTTTGTTAGTTTCTCAACATCGATCTATACTCAACAGATCTCCAAAAGCCATAAAACAACGAGTGCAAATACAATCCTATCTTAACCTCTCAATCTTTGATTGAATCAAAGGCCAAAGCAGTGGTTTCAACTAGTCAACAAAAACCGGACATTAACACGGAGTAATCTTCCTTCATATTTGTGTCCCAGCTTTATTTAAGCTGTTTAACCATGATAGGATCGGTTGTGCACCCTTTCTCCATGAGCAATCTATCATTATATCATGAGCAACCCCTTCAATACAGACTGCTGGGACGCCATAAAATCTTCCTGTTTCATTGAGTCCTTCCATGTCCTGAGAGAATCACATTCATATCTTACTTTCAGAACACTAGGACTATTTAGCTCCAGAGTTTACAAAATGCCTCAAAATTCGAAACTTTTCTTAACAACTACTGTGCCAAATTATCCAAGAACTTACCACAATGAAATCATCCTTTGCACCCATTACGAGTACTTTAAATGCAGGATCCTCAAGTCGAGGGACAGGAAGAGATGCATTGAGCTTTCTTAGATCAAACAAAGGCATCCTTGAGCTTTCAGTCATTAGCTGTTGGTGACTAAAAAGGAGAAAAGAAAAGGCAAATGTTGCCGTAAGACAATGTTGTGTATACATAGTTGATTTAATCAAGGTATTATTCCAACATATAATGCTTGGAACAAGATGCATAGCGAGATCATCGATTCTATTTAATATAAAACAAAACTCTCAAAAGTGATATTCAAACAAAATTACAAACATAATCTAGGAACTTCACAGAACAAAATGTTAACATAAACTCGATGACTACTATTTGAACTGGAGATTGATAACTCAGGAAATTCTCATTAACGGATTTTTGAAAAGAGGAATCATCAAGCTGACATTAGAATAGTATATGCATCGGTTACCAGATCTTTACAATTCGACCAGGTGACTTTCAGTTCAAGCTACTAATATTTAGGAAGTCGTAGGAATAACTCAAGTGGGAACATGTTTGAAGTCAACTTTTGCCACTCTTAGATTGTCTAGTAGTACACAGGCATCTTCAAAATCCTCCTAATACCAGTGATAGGAGAACATAGAAATGAGTTCTACGAAAAAGGTCTTTGTCTATAAGTCATTTACTCTTTCATCTGATATCTAAAACAATAACCATCTAAGTTCCTAAAAAAAACCCATCTATGTTCTAATTTGACTGACCGTGCAACCAGCTGATCCTCCATTCCTGCTGAGAAAAATGTTTCTTTACAAAGAGGTAAAGATGTTTGAAAAGCTTTGGCTGCCAGGCTCCGAGTTACCTGCTCGAAATATCAAATTCACCAATTTGAAAAAAAAAAGAAGGGATGTGCAAACAGGGCAAAAAGAAAACGGATGACCCACTTAATGAGGTTATAATCACTTTTTTATCATCGATAGTATTCACAGAAAAATTGAAACAGGAAGAATGGGTCCAAGTGGCTTCAATATGTACATATGTATGCCCTTGTAAATGCTAGTCTGTAGCTGAGATAAGTGTGTATATGGTTTCTTTAAACTAAATAGACAAACCTTGAAAGCAGCAAGAGGCTTGGAGAAGAGATATCGCCATACTAAACCACTGAATAATATAAAAGGGAAACAAGTTACTGAGTGAAAACAAAGTTTGTATGGAAGACATGCTTTTTCAGTACAGGAAGTCACCTATTACCCGAAGGGGGTACCGAGCAAACGAGCACCGCTCCACAAAGATTGGGGAATGAGCTTTTCTTTTCTGAATCAGAACCTGTAGCACCAAAAGAGGAAACTGTGTGATTGAGTAGAAGTAACCACTTTGAGGAACTTCTGGATTTGGAGTAGAAAATGTAGTATGCCTTAGCTTGCAAACAATAACAAAAACACGATTACCTTTTACTGCTTCTCTTCTAATATTTGCAATGTAATACTGAACAATAAGACCCCCAAATGAATGTCCAAGCAATACTGGTGGCAACTTGATCTCTTTGTGGATGAAGTCGGCAATATCACCAGCATGTGTCTACTGAATGCAGCAAAGTACAGAATTAGAAGGAACTGAAAACCGTTTCAGCAATGCACTAAGAGAAACCTGAATGAGAAATGTCAGCTCAGCGAAAATGTCATTACTCAGGCAACTTCCTGATTGACAACCAACAAGAATCTAACAGAAAGAAATGTAAAATACCTCGAGGGTACCTGCAACTGCAGCAGCAGGCGAATCACTTTCTCCCTGGCAATGTCAAAAGGGTACATATACATTAATAACATACCTTTGCTACTTCGATAGGGTTGCATTGCTATTTCACCATTTAAATGATAATGAAATATCTTGGCGAAGTAACTAGTGGAATCTATTTGAGTAAGTAAACTAAAGCTGGATATTTATCTGAGATTACAATTCTTCTAACATTTATCAAACTGCAAGTTAGTTCAGTCGGCTAATCGATCATCAGTACCGAATTAAGCATTATCTGGATACTAAAAAGAAATTTAGCAGTTGAACCTACAGCCTCAAAAGAAATTAAGCAGTTTACCATGAGATCTAAGAATTTTATCCTATTTTACATCTTTTTATCCATGTAATTGCAGTTGTTGAAACATATAGAGTACCTGTCCCAGCAAGCTGAGAGCATAACAATCATATCCATTTTGGGAAAAGAAGGGGAGCCAGTGTTCAGCCCAGCACCAAGCAGCATGAAAGCTTCCATGAACAAATACTAAAGGTGGGTTTCTAGTAGATCTTCTCTGTTCCTCATCTGGGTCACTGCCTCTCTGGAAGAGAACCTCCATGTTTAGACCAGAGGGAAGCTTGTGAAAAAGACGAGATTGTCCCTGCTTCAGTTCATAAGGAACCTTCATTTTGGAATCCCTCGTTAACACAGCACGAGTTGTTGATATTCCTCTGGATTGAGGAAATTTGGGAAGAATCAAAGTACAGAGCGTAGCCATTGTTTCTCAGTAGAATCTCCAACTGCTTTCCGTTACCCTTTTTCTCTTCCTATGTCTCACTTTATCACTTCGGAATTTTTTGTTTCTTTTTTACTTGTATCGATTTTATTTTTTTTGTGACTAAGCTTAATGTACTTGCTAACTTCAAATTTGAACATTAAAATCACACATACAATTTTGAAATGAAATTTGGTGATTCAAATTCAAATATATAGGTCTGAAATTGAGGATGATTAAGCCTAATTTCAAATCTAAATGTTTGAAGTTCGAACGGTACAAATAATTTCAGACTAAAGTTTGTCTTTTATAATTCTCAATGCAAGTCTTGAATTATTCTAAAATTGTTTAAATATTCAATTTGTTTGATCTAATTTTTTTGTTCATTTTATAAAATGATTTTTTCTTTCTATTTTTAGCAATTTTTTAATTTTATTTTTTATATTTAAGACAACAAGATTAAACAATATTTTTAGTACATTTGACATATTCTTTATTGAGTAAATTTTAGGTTTAACAAACATAAAAATCATATTTGTATGCTATAACTATAGTTTGTATAATTGCGCTTCATAGCAAATTTGTATATTTCGATATACATATACATAAAAATCTGTATTTTGTATATTTCAGTATACAAACTAAAACATAGTAATTGTATATAAACAAAATTACTACATATATACAACACATATGTATACCGAATGAGTCTATTTGTATATTCGGTGTATAAATGGGTCCTGCAATTAATTTTTATACAACGAATATGTATACCGAATGGGTCTATTTGTATATTTCGATATACAAATGGGATGACAAAAAACATGGAATGTTTACTACGAATTACAAATAAAAGAAACTATGGCTATAACATTTAATTTGAATTAATAATTTGCTATTTCATACAATTTTTCCTTCTTTATTTTCTTAAATTCCGTGCTAAGTCAAAATAGACGAGGTAAATATTTTGCAATATTCGGCTATGCCCTAAATAGTGGTCCTTCAAGAGGCTATCTGTGCAACTTGCCCGACCAACGACACAGTTGGGCCATTAATGTGCTTTGGCCCAATTATCCAAGTCCAACAACATTCAGCCCAAAGCTCCACGTGAGCGGATCGAGGGAGGTTCTTGCTGTCGAGATCAACATCGGCTTTCATGGACTTGCACTCCTTCACCAAGCTAATGAATTTTCTCCGTTGTTTAACTTATCGATTCGCATTCACTTTCTTCTTCACTCTGCATTACCACTAAACTCAGTTTATTCTCAATCGATTCATTGAAGCTTAAAACAGATTAATTGTTGCAAAAATGATGTCTCCGAAGCCACTTCCAGAAAATCGCGGTTCATCTCATTCTGCTACCATGAGGTATGTCAAATATCCTTTTGCAAAAGACACGAATGTTAATCATATTTTGATTTTATAATTTTTCTCTGAAATTATTGTTTTTTTTTTTTTTTAAATTCAGTGCATTTCTGCTTACTTTGATTTGGCATTGCCTAATACTAATTGGTGCTTTCTTCGCTTTGTAATTAATCTATTTGAGAAGATTTAAAGTTTAGAATTTTATGTGAATTTTTCCTATTCCTAAGACTTAGGTGATTGACCTCCCCCTCTCATGGCAATTTTTGGACTTTTGAGGGTTTACCAAAGAAATGTGCTGATTCGACGTCCAATTTACGATTATATTAACTGGTTAACCATTCGATTGTTTTTCAAGTATCAAACTTTTTCTGTTTACGGAGGCAAACAAGATTTGGAAGCGTGCATATTTTGACCCTGTTAGTGTAATTTTTTTTTTTAATCTGAGAAAGTTATCTCCTTGTTATTTCCAGCATTTGGTAAGGCATAAAGATGGTAAATTTTAGTAGTAGTAGATAGTTGGGGTTGGGATTGGGATGATGCATACCGGTTTGGTAATAATAATTTGCAGGAAAGAGGAGAAATAGTGGTTACATGTTGATAGTAGTGAGTGGAATCTAGAGTGGAGTGGAAATGGCTTGGCCTATGACGGGTGTATATTTTCCTCCTGTTTGGTGAAACTTTTTCCCTTAAGTACAAAATTTAATTTTGGCAATCACTGCAAAGTGGTTTCGGCAAGAAATGTTTCTCTTCTTTATCTCATACCAAAATAGGGCCATTGCTTTCATCAGCTGATTGAGTCTAAACATGCTGGAGAATAAGTTAAAAATGCTGGAGTTCATCCTGCTAAAAGCTGGTTGAAAATAGGCCAAGCGGAATAATGGATTCTTCTGGCAATATTATGTTCTCATAGATGCAACCTTCGTTTTCATAATGAACAGTACTGTCATTTTATCCAAATCATGGCTTTTCAAGATTTTTCAAGGAGTTGGCTAAGTTCATAAATAGTTAGAAGCACTGATGGATAATCCTGTTATATTATTAGTTTTTAGTTCTTAAAGTTTAGAGAAGCAAGTTTCCAACACTCTTATGTAAATAAGGCTATCAATTGTTGATCTTTAAGTGGAAATGGTGAAAAATGGATTTATTAATGTAGTTTTGAGTCATGTGTTAAGTTTTGCCTCCTGTCTGTGAGTCTTGCTCCATATTACCTTAGAAGTTATTACTGATAGACTTGTTTCAATGTAGGCAAACCCCCTTGCAGATAATCCATGTTGTTGGGAACTTTATGAGAATATGGTCAGTTTACTCCATGTACCGCTATTTGTCTCAGACAGGGGCTTCAGTTGTTCTATTTATGTTCTGCTGTCTTCTTCCATCATGCATCTGGTTTCTAGTAGCTCAAAAGCCTTGGAAGGGCAGGGCACTTGCTAATACACAGGTCTAGTAGAGCTATCATTTTCTTCTTTCAATAAATGTCAAAAAGCTAACAGAAGGCCATTTCATTGTCACTTATGCGTTCCTGCTGATAATCTTTCTTTCGACAGGTGGTACCTTCAGTTGTAAATGGTGGTATAACAGCTCTTTACTTCATCTTGTGGGGAAAGGGCCTTAAATCTTGTGGTCCCGTTCGGTAAGTTCAAGGTTGAGTGATATTTTACTGTTTCTTTTTCCTTTCTTGAATTTGTATTTTGCATTGTCCCTTTTTTCCTATTCAGTAACTCTGGCACGAATAACCACATGGTAGGTAATTTTTGTTAGCATATACTTTCATATCATCATTATGTCTTACCCTTGTGGCTGTCCATACATGAAAACATATGATGGTTCTGCTTGGGTCATCTGTCTGAATTTTTTATTTTTTTTCTGGTTAATTATCTAGTGCCTCCTTCCGATTAAATATTCTTATTCAATCAGGGCCATATTGGGTGAGTATTCTGGTGCTGTTCTAGGAGTATTATCCGGGGTACTGTATGGCAGGGGGGGCCATGTTTGGAAAAAGGTATACTTCTTTTTAACTACTGTATTTATTTATTTGCTTTGAAATTATAAAAGAATCCTCATACTTTCAGGTGATATAATTCTCTGATTATTGAAAGCATGAACTTGTTGTGGATCTGTCTCTTTTGAATTTATTGCGTATCTTTCGTATTGGACTCACACTAGGAAACTTAATTTCTTCTCTTTATGATCCAGTAGCTATAAGTTTATGTTATGATAGAAAATGGGATTAAGCAATTGAAATTATCTTACTTATTAGAAAGAAAAGCAGTTGGAAAATTTTCTACTTCACTCTGCATTTTCTTGGGTGGTAATTCGTTGTTATTTTCCCCTTCATCAGGTTGGTGGACTCCTTGCAATGCTTGCATCCTTCTACTTTTTATCACAAGGATGGGCAATGGCTACATATTCTCCATTTCATATCCTTTCTATATTGAGCTCTTTGCTGTAGTAATTCATTCTGCATTAGCACTTTGTTCTTCAATTTCCTTCTGTGTTTCTCGCTTGCTGAATCTTATGTAGCAACCAACTTAACAAACAAATACCATTTAGCAATGCCTCCTCTGATGATGAAGCACATACTGAACAGCTAGTGGGAATGAAGGAAATGTTATTTCCCATTCTTGCTGGAATCTTATCAGCACTTCGGAGGGTGATCGCAAGACGGGTCTCACTTAAGGTTTGTGTAGTCCCATCATGCTATTTGATCCACTCAACTTTCTATTATCTGGTACATTAAGGAGGGAGTAAAAGCTACCCTTGAATATTTCCCATCTCATTTACACAGAACCAACTGAAGAGGCGACTCCATGCCATAACCCTTACTTCTGCGACATGCTTTTTGTTTCCTGTTGCCATGTGGGACATGATTATAGTGAGTACAGTTTGATACCTTCAGTAGCTATGTTGTTATGAATCTCTTCTTCTTCTTCTTCTTTTAAATTGCTTTCCCTCTTTGTGTGGAGATACTCAGGGATCTAACAATGTAGAGCTGCCCTTTTCTGCCTGGGCTTTTTCAAGCACCATCTTATTTGGGATGATATTGATATTTTACATTGATAGCATCGCAGAGGAGAGGTAATATTTTGTGATCTCTTTCTGATCCTTGTAAAATTATTTAGTTTACTAACTCTTAACTGATTGCTATAGCAAATACCGTCTGGTCCTTATCTGACCTTATTAATTAATGTTAAGCGATTTACCTGATTGTCTAAAGATCTCTGTTTCTGCAAGGAATATGAATTTATTTGTGTCTTCTTCATATCTTTTATCTTGGTGGTGCACTGCCCATTATTGGTCAGCATTGATTCATGACTTCTTACTTTGCATGCATTTTCCCTCTCTTCTGCTAGCATTTCATTTTTCCATCTTTACTTTTTATGTCGTGGACCATTGCAAGGTAAGAACAACTTTTGTTGAGTAAATGTTTTACCTTCCTGCTTAGTAATTACTTTTATCGTCTTTGATGGAGCACAAGTAAGAGAAGCATATATTGTGGTCTTTGTTACGGCTTTGGGTATGTTAGATCCTATCACCAGAAGCGTTAGCGTTTTCTGTTCTGACTCCTTTTGTATATTCTTTGAGTCCATTTGATTTCTTCCCTAGACCTGCAAGTCAACAGTCTCATATGGAAATTCTACATTAATGTCCATTTGTAGGTTGCATATGGTTTTCTCTTCTCCAAGGCACTTATTGGTTGCGGCAGGATGCATAATTGTCATGGAGATAGTATATAAAATGGACTTCTCGTTACTCGGCTTTCTTGTTTGTGCAGCCATCTTGGGAATCGGTATGATGCAATCTTTCTTTTTTTGGGGGTGGGGAGGGGTAAGGTCTACGTACATCCTACCCACCTCGATCCCACTTGTGGGATTATACTGGAGTTGTTGTTGGTGAGGGAGGTGGGGGTTGCACAGCTATTTCTGCATATTGGATTGCTTTGCTAATCGAATCTGTCAAATGATGATTGTTGAACATGAATAAGTTCTGAGACCATGCTGAATAAAAAAAGGTTGTTGTTGTTTCATAATGTAGTAGACTTACTAACATTTCAGAAGAAAAAGGAGAGATGCTCAAGATGAACATTACCACCTAAAGGATTAAGAAGCATTTTTTCAAATTCAATTCCTTAGAGACATCTCATAACTAGTTCTTCAGTGAAAATAAAGACATTTGTAGACTATTGTAATATTAGAGTTGACAAGTTGGATGGACTTTAAGAGGCTTGTCAGTGGACACCCGAGAGTTCAGGATGGAGTTGGTAACTGCATTTAACATGCCTATCCAAGAGTTGCTCTCCAACTCAAATGTGTGAGATATTTCATCCATCCCAATATTGCTTCTCAAAAAATGCATTCACTTGGCATTGAAATTGAGTTTGACCTTCTTATTAAAAAAAACGAGTTCGACCTAACTTTGATAGCTAGTTCATTATGTGATCTCTTTTATTTTGTTTCTCATAATGAGTTACTTTACCTTATCAAAAAGAAGAAGAAATTCTTTGTCATAATGTATTTACTCAAAAGCTTCCCTAGGTGATAGTTTTTGCATCACAGGTATGAGTATGACGTAGAGTCATTAGAGAATAATCTGAAGAATTGAAGTTGATCATTTTTTTTTATGTTGAGATGTTCCGTCAAACCTGGAATACTTTTCTATGCTATTGCAGTCATAAATTTCTTTCGTTGAATCATATCATATGTTATTGCATCCTCACCCAAAATTCAAAAAACAAACACACACATGTTATTGCTTGATATTTACTTTGCCTGAGTCATTTATTGGTTAGTGAGTTGGTCTCACTTCTAAATCTTGTAGGCATTTATGAAGCTACATCCTTGGATCGTTCTAGGAGAGATTCTTTCCAAGGCTCAAGCTCCAATGGCATCTTGGACGATCAAGTTGAAATGTCTCCACTTCCAACTTGATGTGAGCAACCATTTCTCAAAGAATTTGGTTAATTTATTTTCACCTTTGTTCAGCTATTACCATGTCTCTTTCTGGAAGATGGTTACAATGATCTGCTTTTGAATTAACTTATGTCTCTGGATTCTTAGCCAGTGAAGTTAAAGAAGATTTTCTCGACTAGCAACATAGTGTTTCTTAAGCTACATAATATATAATAAGAATGATGTTTTGGTGGCATTTGCTTTGCTTCGTTGAGCATTATAAGGCTACAGTAAGCAGTAGTGAAATTCAAATCCCTGTGACGAGAATACTGGTTCTTCCTTCTGAACTTCCATTGTTTTTGTTTGTCCAGGTGTGCAATAGCAATCATACTTTTGACTCTTAACAGTGATGCAAATGAGGAGAAACATGTTTTCTGGATACTCCTTATTGTGTCGTGGTAATTGGCCTGAAACTATTTATAATATCAGTACTTCCCATGTTACGCCCAAATATCGAGTGCATGGAATCATGGAGAACACATCAAGAATATATATAACAAGCAGAAAAGTTCTGTGCCCATTCCCGTTGCTGGTTGCCATGTTGCATCTACATTGAATTTGTGTTGTGATTTGATTTATATGACCAATAGGGTTAGTGAAATATTTGTACAAACAGTATATATACCTTACCATATTTTATGGACCTTCTCTTTTCTTCTCTACCAGTTCTTGATTAATTTGAATGAAAAATGAGGAAAACTAGTTGTGAGACAACAATATAGTGAACATGTGTATGAATCCATGAGGTGACCCAAGCGATTCTTCAGAGACCAGAAAGAGTAACTAACTTTTTAGGAAGAGTTACTTTTCACTGATGTTAGAACAAATTTCAACCTTCATGTCACTTAGAAGTCAATTATAGGCAATGTTTATAGCAAATATGAGATGAGAAGTTCTTATTTGCATCCTTTAAGTAATTGGATGAGAGAAGAAGAATCGTTTTCTTTTGGCAGGAGTAGGATCCAAGAAAGAAACCTGACATTCCGCCATCTTAAAAAGAATTTAGATTTACTGAAAAGCAAAAGGAGATCTCATCAATTGAATGCTTCAAGCAGTGTTGGATCAATGATATACAACTTTGCACACTTGCGTAGTTGAATGAAAATTACACTTTGTTCACAGTTACATTAGTCGTTAACAGGCAACAATTGTTAAATCTCTGTCAGTGAGTTCTAGGCACTGTTTTTTCTGCACTACTTAGTACAGCTTTGGTGAGGAGATGAATAACAATTCCAATGGGGCAAAATAGCAAGCAGAGAGACACAGAATGACGTGTTTCAATACCATTTTGCAAGCCATCATGATAAATTTGCCTGTTTCAAATAAAAAAACAGCATTAGAATAGTTTAATAAGGCGTCTTCCTCCTTTTTCCTCAACCCAATAGGATCAGAAAACAACAACTGGCTGCACAAACATACTGTAAAGAAAATGGCCTTGAATCTGACACAACCCTAAAAGCTAGCTCATGAATTGAGAAATGGCCAAAGATAATATGAGGCAAGAACAGTCCATTCCTCAACTAGTGTTGGACAACCAAACATCCCCCACCCCCTGGCTCCAACTCAACCCCAAACGCTAGCTCATACGGTGAGGATTGTCCAACATGGCAACACCTTATAAGGAGACAATTGGCTATTTCCTCAACTAACATGGGACAATCTAACACATATACAATAATGAAGTGTGTATGTGAGAGAGAAAGAGAGACCTTGCAGCAAAAAGATCTACAGCCAATAGGTGAATCCAAGCAGATGCTAATGTCATCTCACTGGAGAACATCTTTGCTATACCAGATAGCTGAACAGAATGAAATGTCAACAACCCAAATCACGGAATCAGCACAAGATGACAACTATCATTTGTTAAACACAAGAACAAACCTCTGGAAGCCAGTATTTACTAGCAAACATCAGCCCAATTGTATCTGGTGTCCAAGACAGGTACAACAGATATGCGTACAGAAGTCCGAGCACAACATATGGTATGGCACTTTCCATCAATTTCCTGGTCTGCATTAAGTATTTAATTATGCCCTATTACAATATATCTTGGAAAGGCACAAAATCAGCATCTTGCAATTAGATCACAAATCAATGCAACTGAAATCATGCCCCATGAGTTCTACTTTTGTGGATGACATAAGGAGAGAGAACTTGGCAGGTATAACTTTTTATGTCTTCCAAGAAAAGAAATAAACAAGAGCTTCTTAAATCGATAATATACCCAGAGGGCATACTCTCCAGAAAATTAAAAAAATAAAGTGTTGCTTTACAGAACTGAAATAACTTACAAGTTCTGCTTTAGGTGCTGCAACCATGAGGGTGTAAAATGGAAGAACGCCTGCCGTTCCTAGCGTAAAGACACTACTAGCTACTTGAGAACTAGGCAACCCTGTAAAAATAAGACATCAGTTGTCCCAAAAGTCCAAATAAATGATACAGAAACATTTGCAAAGAGAGTAAGCAATAAGAAGCTTAAAAAATATGTATATATACATACAATTATGTATTTATAATCAAATTGATCAATTTGATATTCCATATACAATACATCAAAACTGTCTCTTGGCATAAGATGTAAGACACTAGCAGTTTACACATCTACATTAGCAAGTAAGAATACTCTTGCATTGACATGAGATAGAAAATCCAGCAACGTAATGAGAGAAACGAGATTTCAATGGAACATGTGGCACAAGGTGGGAGATATTTCTATTATAGACCAGATTGAAAGAAGACAGCAAATTGTTATACTTCTACAAGTACTTTTCTTTTTGAATTTGTTTTTCTTGGTTCATCTAAAAGGAGGATAATAGGTTTGGATATTAAGCCAAGTGGCACGTTAAGAAAAGGGCACATAAAAGTATTTGTACAAAGTTAATAAGCATTGTAATAAGTTTTTTGAATTTAGTTTGTTAATTAACATATGTTTTGGCAGGTAGGTGTCATAATAACCTAAAGAACATCGTTATGTGATGACTGTAAATAACCACATTCCTGACCGCATATAGCTGATTCCCAAGAATTATCCAAAAAGAACCAAAAAGGAAGTAGCATGACACGAGTTGAGAACTAAAGATAAGCAGTGGAAGTAAAGATTACACATAGCAGACACCCTGTAGCTTCTTCTTTGTGGAAGATTTTGGAGGTTAGGCTGACACATTACTCTTGATCCTCCGAGGAAACTCCACTCATTGCCATGCTTGGTTCTTCGTTTCTGAACTTGTTGACTTAAAAGGTCCGGGTTTATTGTTTTAAGTGTGGAGGATGGAGGCTGGTTCCTCCTGATATAACATAGGATATTTGACGACAGAGCAGGTGTCCAGCAGTCCATCTACAGTAAGTAGTAGAGATTGATTACTTCTAATAGCATAATCGTTTAGCAGGGTTGGCATTTCATTGTAGCTTCAAACTTGGTAGTGCTTAGTGAGTTGGAAAACCTCATTTTCTTTTTTCCATTACCAAGTATAGATTAATTTTATTGAAGATATGCATGGCATGCAATTCACCAAGCCTAATTTCTAATAGCATAATTCAAATGACATGTGAGAATTCAACGGTATCAGATTGACATTCAATTCACTAAACCTCCAAACACTAGCACCTCATTCTTCCAAACATCCCCTATTGCCAAAATATCTTCAAATGATAGATAGTTACTCAGCACTATCTACATGAAGACTTCACTAGCATCTTAATTGCTCTCAAATTTTCATTTTCAATTTCAATGTAATTATATAGCAATGGAGACTTCAGATCTAACCAGACAGTACAATGTGTATCAGTTTAACATACATACCAGGTATGGATTTTCAATTAAAAAAACTAAAACCAATTTAATGAAGAACAACATATATTACAAGCTATGAATAGAGAGTAGCAGAAAGGGCATACCTTGAGTGAGAATTGAGAGTGACAAAAGCTAGTAGAAGATAAGGCCATGGTTGATGGGTATGAGAATTGGGAGCAACAACAATAAGAATTAAAGCAAAAATGGCATCCTCATTCCATGTGGAAAATAAAATTAAACATAGCAAGTACAGTAAGGAGAGGTTTCACCAACAGAATGACATCTAAATTGATCATGAGCCCTACCCCTCTTGATGAATTCTACTCTCATATATATAAGAGTGAAAGTGACCAACTTCAAATAGAAATAGTAGAATTTCATCAAATTAAATCTGAGTAAATGGTCCCTTATGTTTGAGGTTGGTTCAAAATAGTCCCTTCAGTATGCATTGAACAATTTTGGTTCAGCAAAAAAATTAAGTATCCGTCAAATATTTAACCGTTCATGTTTGTTAAATTTGATGAAATATAATTGATTTTTATAAAAAAAATCATAAACACCAATAAAGTCTCATCAAATTCTAAAATATACAACACAAAAAACTTCATATATATGTATATATATATATATATATATATATTAATTAGCAAAAATTACCCCTCAAATAGTTACACTAGACTTTAAAAATAAATAAATAACAAAAACTCCAAAAGAAAAAATTGCATCTCTATATGTGAGTTCTCATTTATTTCCTCTTTTTTGTTTTCCATAGTTCTCTAGAATTTGATGAATATTTGGCGGAAACTATTTGATGAATATTTGGCAGAAACTAAAAGTGTTAATTTTTCACAAATTTAAATGACCAAATTGTTCGGTGCATATTTGAAAGATTATTTTGAAACTTGCCTCAAACATAAGGGACCATTATTGTCATTTTCGCAATGTGACTCTTGAGTTTATTCAAATTGATGATTTTTTCCTTTCTATTCTTTTATCCAAACCAAATATAGGAAAATGATTCTTTTAAACCAATATATGTGTATTTTTCTACCATTTTTAGATCAAATACTCCATTAATTTCCATTTACATGTCATGTGTTTTGACCAGAGAAATAAATAAATCATCACAAATAAGACGAATGTGGACCATTATAAGGAAGCATTCAGGATTTACATAACCTGGATTTTCTTTTTATTGGTCCAATTTCTGACAGCTTTATCCTTTTTTCCTTTTCTCCGGATCATCCTTTTCCCGAAGATTTTTGAAAAGTAGGTAAAACAAAATTGATAAATCTAGACAAAGGTCAATTTATTTTTCTAGTAAAATTGAGATCAATCCTTCGGTGAAAATCCTACCTCCACGACAACATATAGTGCTCTCTCATTTCTCTTTCTCTTACTGTATCGTATCGAACACATTGAGAAATTAAAGAAAGCTGATTATGTCCTGAAAAGTTAAATTCAGAATGACTACATTGCTTTTCATTTCATGTACAAGTCACAACTCAACAAAGGTGTCTTTCTACCATGTAAATCTTACAAGATAAATTAGCAAACAAACATAAAACACGAAAATTGCAGAAATGGCTAGGAGGAGATGGTATGCTCGTCCAGCCATGAAATAATGTCACCAAAGATTCTAAGTATCATTTCATCTGACTCACCCTCGAGCAAGGCATGACAAGCATCTTCATAAAGGAACAGTTTCTTGTCTGAACTAATTGACCTCTCATACAGTGCTTTGCTAGCGGATGGATCGGTCACTAGATCACTCTTTCCGTGCAAGATTAACAATGGCAGAGATACCTATAAAATAATACTATTATCAATATGTAGACAACAATTTGAGATATGAATGCAGATTGCACAAAAATTGGAACTCTTGTCATATGCTAATCCTGGCAGTATAGATGAGGCCATAAAACACAGATGTTTCAGACTTTTTTACTACTCCTAAAGACACTGGATTACTGTAGAATCATATACATTTTTATCCTGCAGGGCATAGTAACAGGGACATCAATTTCACTGGGCCAATTCACCTCGGCACAGGCACTAATAATCACCATAGCAAAGGAATTTTACAATCAAATACGTAACCAAGAAACTCAACTGTGCCTCGATTCTCTATCAGTATAAGGTTGCTCATGAATCCATTCTATCTGTTCTTTTTCTATTCAAGTCAGTTTCATTCCAGTACAAACTAATCCAGGTAAATTTCCATTTATATATCAAAAGGAACATCCCTTTTGAAGTTAGAATTGATTTTCCCTGATTTCCAGGACAATGAATGAGATGATCCTTTTCTTGGCAAAGACTTCTATTTTTACAAAGAAATATATTCGTTCAAGAAGGGGTCGAAAAAATGTTGACCATAAATGAGAAGATTGATTCGTACAAAAACAGAAGTGGATTCACATTTATATGCATACGAATTACACAAGAACTGTAATTATTACAGTTATGTACAGTTCTTGGCACTCTTTGTCAATCTAATTGAGGAGAAGTATTTCCTAAACTACAAGAGCAAAAGATGATACACCAGCTAGAATAAATTACATAGTAAAAAAATAAAAAGTTTTTTAATATTAGAAACAACTGGAACCTCATTAATACAAACAAACACAGGGTCTATATATTCCGACTGTGGAGCAACTCCCATAAATGGAAGCTATTCACATATAGACCTTTGAACAGTTAACACGGCGATGAATTTTTACACTAATTCAAAGAAAAGTTGAAACACGTGACACACCTTTTCTAGTAGTCCCTCTATCTCTTTTGTGGCATTCAGTAACTCCAGGGCGGTCTGTAAACGGGGTTTATGTTTGTAAGAGATGACATTATAGGCAGTCTGCACACAGAAGAAACAGGTTACATCTTATATGAGAAATGGGCGGGGTTTGTCTGCGCAATTAAATATGATGTTCAACAAATCAAGATAGTCCTAATCAACATCACTTAATGCAATTGAGATAGGTAACAGTGGCATTCCTGGCACAAGCACTATTAGCCTCTCATATTCTGAAGCTATCACTTTCCTGATCTCCTAAGAACTATTACCTTTTAGAGCTGCTTTATACAGAAAACAAAGTGATACATACGTGTTCTTTTTTCTTTGCATCTCTGACTGCCAATTCTCCTAAATCCTGTGTTGGAACGAGCTTCTGTGTTGGAAGAAACTTTGCGACGCCAATTAAGATTTGTGTTAGTAACCATGATGGAACCACGTTATCTGCAATCTATATGACAAACCAGTCATCACTCTATATGAATCAGAGGAATCAGTAAGAATAGAGAAGCATTTTCAGAGATATACTTTGCACATAGGTGCAACAAGAACAGCACCATTCCAAGAATTAGGTTGCTTCTGGTGCACCTTCAAAGCTATTGCTCCACCCATAGATTCCCCAAATAGGAAGCTTGGTAGATTACGGAACTCTGGCTTTTCTGCAACCACCTATTAACTGTCAGATTTTTCTACAGTAGAGTGCCAAGAAGAATAAGAAAATGCTATGACATTCCAAGTCAAGTCATCATGTTCCGGCCATCTTTGCTTGATGCTAGTCGAAATACCAAAATTTACACGGAGAAGTTATTATGTGTGCCTTGACCTCTCAGAAGAATCCATTTAATGATGAAGTAGGTTATTGTTATCCAATTAAGTCATACCTTTAGCTTTTGAGTAATGCTCAACGACGTCATCAACCAGCTTGTCAAAACTTGGTATGTAACCATGAAGACCTTCTGAAAGCCCAAATCCGGGGTAATCCATGGCAATTACTCCATAACCAAAAGATGCTAATTTCCTTGCAATGCCTACAGATAAAGATAGTTATTACAAATTCTTTTATAAAAAAATTAACTTGCGGAGACTTTAAATGCTTTTGCAAGCCACAAACCTTCACCAAAAAAAGTGCATGTATCCCCATAACCATGACAAAAATAGACAACAGCTTTTGGATGTGTCTCTGGAAGCCAACTTTTGGAGAAGATTTCAAGCCCTCGAGAATTAACCTCATAAGACTGCACCACAGAATGTTGTAAAATTATACATGTAAATCACATCAATATTATGGTTATAACATCCAAATGTCAATAACTTGTACACTAAAATAGACTTTTCTCGCTTTGAGTCATCTTTCCCAAACTATCCCCTTCGTCACTTGCTTTAGAAATTTAATGAGTATGATATATATGAATGTCTACATTACTGATAGTATGTTATAAATTTTGGAGCTTATAATCTTATGAACCAAGCATTTCACCTTCCAATACGAGTACGAAATCCTCTCATAATCAAAATAGAAGGTTGACAGTTAAACACGGAAACTAAATCACAATTAATTCTTCTTATGGAATCCTATCATTCCTACGCTAAATCTCAGTTCATCAAATAAGAAGTGACGCAAATAGCATTTACTAAAACTGTAGAGCCAATACAAAATTCTTGCATTAGATCCATATATCTGTTTTTGTTTCTATTTGTTTATTTATTTATTTTTATTAAACTCATCTCTCATTTTGAAAAGGAAAAGTAGAAAGAAACCATAACTTACTAGACCACAAAGGACAGAACAAGCTAACAACATTGACGGTTTAGCAAGGAAAATCAGGCAATAAGGCGTCAACACGTTTCCAACAACAACAGAAAAAAGGAAATAAGAGCATAAGCTTTACCTCCTCCATCTTCAATCCAGCATGTGGCACCTGGTGCAAAGATAGAAGAAGCAATCATTAAGAAAACATAAAAGATCAGTAAGAAATACGTTACTTCCACGTACGATATCACACCCATTTGGAAACACTCAGTCCTCCATTACAGTAGACGACAAAGGTAAAGTATGTATACACGAGTTATAACAATCTTAACAAAGACAACATAACAAGCTTTCAGTAGAAGGTGCATTCACAAAGATGACATACATAAAATAATTTTAACCAGATAAATGCTCACTTTACGATAACTTAGAAAGATAGATATTACTGTTATGGATGATCCTATACTGAATAAACGAGTATCTCCTGTAGATGGAATAGGGTTCTCTTTCAAAAGTAGTTTTGTACCATTGATCTGCTAGAGCTTGAAGAATTTCTAAAGGCTCGGCATATTCAAGTCCAATACGTTGCTAGCTATGATTCCAGCATAAAAAAGAACACGTTATTCCCAGAGCTATAGAGAAGTTGTTTCCTACTATATATTGAGCAAGAACCATTTTATTATATAGTATGATCACACACAAATACTTGAGTCCCTTTGCAGTTTGGACCATAGACCAATACCAATAAAAATCCAAACTTTGAAGCAAAAAGTCTATTTTTATATTAACAATGAGCAATCAAGACAATATACCTTGAATAAGATATGATCAATTGAAAGCTGAATATGTTTAAATGCCTCTCTAGCACAACGCCTGGCGTCTACGTTGTCCATATCTGCATCTAACATCTTCTGTAATTCATCAGTAATACCTGGAAATTTCACCCTATTCCCCATTACAGAACCCTCTTGCACCTCACTGAAATATTAATGGACCTTTCGTTTCCCAGAAATTAAAAAAAAAAAAGCTCTAGGCAGAAAGAAACTGAAAAAGGGCTAGGAATTTAATGCACTCTGATGATGAGTAGTCAATTGAAACACAAGGTATGATGTAACATTTCTCTAGAAGGTGTAAAATTTAGAAGAAAAAAAGAAAAGTATTTGGGATTATACAACTTTGACGAGAAAATTTAACAGATCAGAATTGAAATGTTGATTAGTGACCAAATTTTACAAGTGATGGGTCGCTCGTCAGGTTGGCGGAGGAATAGGAATATGACTTGGCCTAATATAGGATGGATTAATTTAATGACCAATTGACCATGGTACAGAAAAAATACTCACATTTAATATTTAATTCAGAATGAGAAATGGATGGTGTTTTTTTTTCTTACATAGTCAAAATTTAAATAGCAAATATTAAAATATCAGAATTAATCTGAAATCCATAATAAGAATTCATTATCAATAATAACTACACTCAATTTTTATTAATCATCATCACTAACAAGTAGAAGAAATGGATTAATGTTATCGTAATATACGAAAAGGGATATGAATTACTCCCTTAATTACGAATTGACACACCTATGAAGAAAGTAATGATTGATATAGTGAATTTATCATTTTACCAATTATGAAGTGGATTAATTAAATTTTTAAAAGTTCTATCTTTTTTCAAAATTAATTAATTGAGGATATAATATATAATTTTTTTTAATTTGTCAAAATGGACAAATAATTAGGGAAGTAAAAATGAAAAATTGAACAAGTAATTATGAATAAAGGACAGAGAGAGTAATAAATTAAGAGTTAATTAAATTGTAGGGACAAGTAATTACAGATAGATGGAGTAATTGACATGGTGAGTTTATCAGTTTGCCCCTATTAATTGATAAAATTTCAAAATTAATTTACTCATTAAAGAAGTTCTACTTTTTCAAAAATATTAAATTTCTCAATAAATTGAGATATAGTAATAGATAAAAAATATTGTCTTTTTTTAATTTGTCGAAAGATGATAAGTAAAGTAAAAAGTCCAAAATAGACAAGTAAAAAGGACGGAGAAATTGATGAAGATAATTTTTTTTTCCTAAGCAGATTTAGCCAAAATTTCGTTTTTGGAGAATTGTTTATGTTTCTCAGAGTCGTGGGCCGTTGTTTCCCGATTGAATCGGTGTCCCGGCCGATTAATTTCTGATTCTGACGATCAATTGTGGCACTAATCTTGTGATTCAAGTTGGTTGTCCCAAATCTCGTCGAGTAAATTTCAACTGTAAATGAGTTTTTAAGCTTCCGTTCAGGTGATTTCTCTTTCTCTCTGTCAATTTTTATGGTAGAGCATTAAACAGTGAATTAACCTTCTGTATTTAATTTGGGGTTTTAATGGAGGAACAGTAATCAAGCTGAGACCCTGAATTCAAAGTCCGTGCATAAGTTTTTTGGATCTCATTCTCAAACAGGTACTACTACTACTTTATATTTCTGGGCTGAGCAAATTGCATTTTAAGATTTAAAAATCTTTGTTTGTTGCTTTCATCTCTTTACCTCAATAGGAATTGAGGGTTTTGGAACCTCTGCTAGGTTAGATGAGAATTACAACAACATTTACCTAGTGTACGTAACTGATCTAGGGAGAATAGAGTGTGTATCAGATCTTATCCCTATTTCATCGAGATACAGAGGTTATGTTATTTTCGATAGACCAATGAAAATCAACATTTTCATCTGCTAAAGGTTGTTAATTTCAAGCTAGATGCAATCTTACATGCTCAAAAATAGTATATATATATCAGAGATCTCAATGATGTATGGATTTAGCGAGAACAACACTACTGCTAAAGATCATTTAAATTTGAGAGGCATATGTGTGCGTGGATTTACGAGCTAATAAGGTCATGATTCATGAATCTAGTCTAAGAAAGTTAGCATCCTCAAGGTAGTTGATCTGTGAAATGTTGCAAATTGCCTACTGTGGTTTCTGCAAATAGCTTTGATTCTTTAGTTAATGGATATAAGTCGTTAATACTGACAATATGAAGATTTTTTAAACAATCAATGTAGTTAACCTATTATAGTAGATTAGGGTAAACATCAATACGTGGAGTACTGGAGTAAATCTGGGTAAATCATAGGAAAATTGAAATATAGTAGTTATTGATGTGTCTCCAATATATAGGAATTCAGCCATTTGTTGTCATTACCTTAAATGTTTATAACTGTCTTCTTCATATCAAACTTCATCAATGTAGGACTACCAGAGAATTTGAGTGTATATATAGATCACCTGTTTACTTACCAACTGTCCTACTTACCTTTTCTGTCCTTTCTACACCGATTCTGCCAGTGTTTTTATTTCCTACCACTGCTTCAAATGTACGCTTCTACATAATGAAAATTTAAAGAGATTTAACTTATATCCAATGACTGTGTAAATTGTAATGAATTGCACTGATGGTGTAAATTTCTTTTGAATTATTCATGTTCGTATGTGGTTTAATTAACAGGATGTTATAGCTGAACTGTATATTTTGAAAAACAATTAACATGCTTATCATCATCAACAATTAAAGCAAATTATGGTTGCTATGGCTTGAATTTTCCTTAATGAACTGTAAATAACAGGAGCTTTATCAGCTGAATGATCATTTGACTATAAAAACATGTCCAATAAGGGAAACTGTTTACTAGAAAAAGAAAAAAGAAGACAAAATTTTTGGAAATTAATTAGCAATAAAGGGAAGATTTTGAATTTTCTTGTATATTTTTTATGCATCTTAAGCAATTTTTTTATGCAAGGGGTTGGGTTGATAGTTGATCAATTTTGTTTATTGCCTTCTGTAAATGCACCGGAATGGGTTTCATAATTTTTGACAATTTGAAAATATGTAAGATGGTACAAAATGGATTCTTCTCCATCCATCTGCTTAGGGTTTTCGTATCCATCTCTGCTGAGATCTTCACATAGTAAGGCCTTTGCAGCACTAGATATTTTAGTTAATTTCATTAATTTGCCCAATTACCCAATAGGTTTCTCTTCGTCATTTAGGTTTCTTTTCTCTAAATCGATAAAGACGGCACTATAAATCTTAGTTAAGTTTCATTAATTTACCCAATTAGCAGATTTTTTCTTCTTCGTGATTTAGGTTCCTTTTCTCTAAATTAATGGAAGAAGGGAGACATAACTTAATTCTATCGAAAAATCGGAAGCTAAGTGCTTTGCCAGGGATGTCCGTGACCAAAAAAGAAATGACCCCAGAAAAAAGAAAATAGGGTTCTTAGTGCTTATTCCCAGATTCGACTATTTCTAAAAGAGTTTATCAACATTCCTTAAATAAAATTGCTTTCATAAACTTCCCTTAAATTTAGTTTCATTGTGAAAAAAACTCGTCTAATTAGTGTTTGAACAGATACAATTATATTATAAAAACTAGCAGTTTTTCTCCTTGCACTGTTTCATTTCAATAGGAGAAAAATCAAAAAGGCTGACGCCATGCTCCCATGCCAATAGAGAACCATCAAACTGAACTACTTGCAACTTCATTCTCAAATACAAACTATAATTATCTCTTAATTTTTATATTATGTATAAAAAAAAACTGACACACTTTAAGTACTCTAGAACCTTCATTCAAGACGTGTATAGTGCATGCAAAATCTTTAACCTCAAATTAACAAAACACCAAAAAAACAAAAAAAACAAAAAAACAACCTTTCACATGTAAAGTTCATCAGGTGCCAAAAAAAAGTGGTTTTTTTTTTTTTTTGTTTGCATTTACGTTACAAGTTTCTATACCAATTACCATGCACTGGTTTCCCTTACAGACAAATTTTTATGACCTGTTTGAATAAAAATTAAACTCTTTTTCTTCGTCTAATAATTAAACTATCCAATATTTTTAGGATTTAACTTATATACACTGATATTATAAATATAAAATAAAGCAACATACATTATCAGTCTCTTAAATTTCTCAGAATATTTTATGTAAGCACTATTGAACTATGCCTTGTTCCAATCTTAATCATCTAAACTAACTTACTGTTTAATAGAAGTAGCAGTACTGTACTATAGACAACACTTCATTAAATTTAATGCATGATACTTGAATATTGTAACGGTTACATGTTATCACATTTTTAATACGGTGGGAGAGAAAACTACCTTGCTAATAGTGTGTGCATATAATCCAAAACACCAACGCTGCTTCCCTCACTATATATACACTTACTTCCCTCAATTTTAAGCTCAAAACAATCTTCTTTTTTTCTTCATTTGCTTTGCTTTCTCCGTTTTCTTCTTCTCTCTATTTTTATGGGGTCTGTTATTAAGGAGGGTGGTGTTGAGGAGGTGAGAGTAGAAATAGAAAATGTTGAGGAAATGAAGACAAAATTGGAAAAAAGTACTTCAGATGGAAATTCGAAAGAGGAAATTCCACCATTGGATATCAAGGATTACGAGGAGCTCGGATTGATAATCAATTTGGGTGAACTAGGGGATACTAGTTACGAAAATGCTGGTATAGATTTTAATTCTATGTTTTCTGACTTTTTTCCTGAAGATGAAGAGAAGTTAATGGAAACTACTCCTTATGATGATCCTGTAGGGGTTCTGTCTTCAACTGTTCCATCATTAATGGAATTGGATAAATGGATGGAAATTCCTCCTCCAGAAGAGTTCAGATTTGGAGGGGAGGGATCATCATTCACTACTCAAGCTAGCTGGGACTTCGAGCTGATGGAGTGGATATGGGAACCTTACACTTATGATGAGTACTTCCGTTTCTATCATCAAGGATGAAATTAATCTTTCAGCTTGTAGATTTATGTATGTCTTTTTTTTTTTCTGTTAGAGTCCAACATCGATGTGGGCAATTAAGGTCCTTGGTCTTGGACAATCCTCATGTCATGAGTTAGGTCCAAAGTAGATTTCTTTTTATCACTGTCTATCAATTTTTTTTTTCCGTATATGTTATGATGTACAACTTAAAATAAAATAAATAAGTAGCTTAATTTGTGACAATGAAAATTGTTCATTAGTCCTACGTCTCAAGTTTTTTGTCCCAAACATCGTTGAGTAGATTGTAACTCTATATGGGTTATGAAGATAGAGAAGCAACAAAAAAAAAAAAAGTAAAGCAAGAATAGGATGTTTAATTAACGTTTGAGCAACAATTGTGCCAAAAAGAATTATATAAATATTTAAAAATAGTGTTTAATTAACTTTTATGCGTTGATAATGTCAAAAAATTGTATATTTACTTTAAAACCGTGCATAATTAGTTTTTGCAAAACAAAAGTCTTCTAATTAATTAATGTTCAAACAATCACAATTATATTACAAAAAAACGCACAAATAATTCTACATTAGCATTTTTATTGCCATACTATGAGTTTATCTCCTTATACTGTTTCAAAGAAGTAAAATAAAAAAGACTGACTTCATGTAAATAGAGAACCACCAAACTGAACTACTTTCAACTTCATCCTCCAATGCAAACAAACTAACATCATCTCTTAACTTGTATGTTAAGTATAAAACAAAATCGACACACATTTTTAGTACTCTAGAAACTTCATTCAAGATATATGTATTGTGCATGCAAAATCTTTAACCTCTGAATTAGTTATTTGAAAGCAGTGTTTAATTAATTTTTGTGCAATAATCGTGTCAAAAAAATTAATATAGATTTTTAAAAACAATGTTTAATTAATTTTTGTGCAACAATTGTGTCAAAGAAAATTATGTAGCTATTTAAAAGTTATTTTTAATTAACTTTTGTGCATTAATAGTGTAAAAAAATTGTATATTTATATTAAAACGGTGCATAATTAATTTTTGTACACACCAATAGTGTCGAAAAAATTATAAACTTACCTAAAAGCGGTGCGTAGTTAACTTTTGTGAACCAACAATGTAAAAAAAGGCCTTTTTATCCTTTTCTACTCTTAAGGGTTACATGTTCAAATACTATGTGGTATTTTCTGATCCGATAAACTAAATGATCTTTTTATCCTTTTCGACAAAATAAGGAGCTCGCTGAAATCATCACTTGGCAAATGTTAAGGTCTAGATGCAAAAACAGATTTGAAGGTTCCTTTAATAAAATTGCTTTCATAAACCTCACTTGAATTTATTTTCCTGTTTCATTGTAAAAAAAAAAAAACTTTCTAATTAGTGTTCAAACAGTCACAATTATATTACAAAAAACACATATAAATAATTCTACATTAGCACCGTCCTTGTACTGTTTCAGAGAAATAAAATAAAAAGACTGATGCCATTCTAATAGCGAACCACCAAATTGAACTACTTTCAACTTCATTCTCAATTTACAAACAAATTATAATTATCTCTTAACCTTCATCCTCAAATACAAACAAACTGTAATTATCTCTTAACTTATATGCTAAGTATAAAACAAAACTGACACACACTTTTAGTACTCTAGAACCTTCATTTAGGACACATTAATTGTGCATGCAAAATCTTTAACCTCTAAATTAGCTATTTAAGCCGTGTTTAATTAACTTTATTACAACAATTGTTTAAAAAATTAAAGAAACTATTTGGAAGCAGTGTTTAAATAACTTTTGTGCCACAATTGTGTAAAAAAATTTATGTAGCTATTTAAAAGACGAAAGTAGAGATTGAAAATGTTGAGGAGAAATGAAGAGAAAATTGGAAAATAAACTATAATTATCTCTTAAATTGTAAGTTAAGTATAAAACAAAACTAACACACTTTTAGTACTCTAGAACCTTCACCGAGGACACATGTACTGTACGTGCAGGATCTTTAACCTTTAAATTAGCAAAACACCAAAATGAAGAGAAAATTGGAAAATTAACTATAATTATCTATTAAATTGTAAGTTAAGTATAAAACAAAACTGACACACTTTTAGTACTCTAGAACCTTCAACGAGGACACATGTATTGTACGTGCAGAATCTTTAACCTTTAAATTAGCAAAACACCAAAAAAATAATAATAAAAAACTTTCACACAGTAAAGTTCATTTAGGTTCCAAAAAAAGTGATTGGTATTTTTTGTTTGCATTTTCTCATCTTGGCGTTACAAGATTCAATACCAATTTTTAAACATTAGGAAAGAAAACCACCTTGTTAATAGTGTATGATTATGTGCTGAGTGATGTATGCAGACATATAATCCAAAAATACTAAGTTGCTTCCCTCACTATTTATACACTCACTTCACCACTTAATTGAAACACACTTTTAGTCCTCTAAAATCTTCATGAATGATATATGTATTGTGCGTGCAAAATCTTTAACCTCTAAATTAGCAAACCACAAAAAAATTTACTTTCAATGTCATGCTTAAATACAAACAAACTGCAATTATCTCTTAACTTATATGTTAAGTATAAAACAAAACTAACCCACACTTTTAGTACTCTTAAACCGTCATTCAAGACATATATATTGTAGATATAGAATCTTTAACCTCTAAATTAGCTATTTAAGCAATGTTTAATTAACTTCGTGCAACAATTGTTTAAAAGAATAATGAAACTATTTAAAAGCAATGTTTAATTAACTTTTGTGCCACAATTGTGTAAAAAAATTATATAGCTATTTATAAAGTGAAAGTAGAAATTGAAAATGTTGAGGAGGAAATGAAGAGAGAATTGGAAAAAGAAACTATAATTATCTCTTAACTTGTATGTTAAGCATAAAACAAAACTGACACACTTTTAGTATTCTAGAACCTTCACTGAGGACACATGTATTGTGTGTGCAAAATCTTTAACCTTTAAATTAGCACAACACCAAAAAAAAAAAAAAAAACTTTCACATTGTAAAGTTCATCCAGGTGTCATAAAAAGTGGTTGGTATTTTTTGTTTGCATTTTCTCATCTTGGCGTTACAAGATTCAATACCAATTATCACGTGCTGGTTTCTCTTCAGGTAAATTTAATGACCTGTTTGAAAAAAAATTGAACTCTTTTTCTTCGTCTAACAATTAAACTACCAATTATTTTTTGAATTTACCTTATATACGCTAATATTATAAATATAAAATAAAGCAACATATATGATCAGTCTCATAAATTTGTCCAAATATTTTATTTAGATACTATTGAACTATGCCTTATTCCATTCTTAATTATCTAAACTAGCTTACTGTTTAATAGTAGTAGTAGTAAGACAACACTTCATTAAATTTATAATGCATAATACTTGGTTCTTCTAAAGGTTACATGTAATCACATTTTTAGAAAAAAACCACCTTGTTAATAGTGTGTGATTATGTGTTGAGTCATGCATGCCGGCATATAATCCAAAAACACTAAGTTGCTTCCCTCACTATTTATACACTTACTTCACTACTCAATTGAAGCACAAAACAATCTTTTCTTTTTCTTCCTTTGCTTTGTTTTCTTCGTTTTTTTCTTCTACTCTCTGTAAAATAAAATAAAAAAGACTGACGTAATGTTAATAGAGAACCACAAAACTGAACTACTTTCAACTTCATCCTCAAATATAAATAAAATGTAATAATCTCTTAACTTGTATGTTAAGTATAAAACAAAACTTACAGACACTTTAGTACTCTAGAACCTTCATTCATGTCACGACTCAGACCATTGTGATTGGCACCCACACTAACACTCCGGTGGGAGAACCACTACTACAACCCAAACCAAGAAACTAAAGCAATAACTAAGACATTTAAGTCAAACACTAAGGAAATAAAAATAGAGTTCCCATAAACTCTAACAAAAGTCTAACAATAATAACTAACAATGCAGAAGAATAACCTAGAACCTGAAAGTCAATGTACAAAAACATTCTAACAATGAACCAAATCTAAAGAAGAAAGGGATACAACCCCAACTAATGAACTAATCAACTAGCTGAAACAAATGTCTAAGTTCAGAAATTGTGGACATAGACGAAAGAGAATTTCATGGCAGCCCGGAAGAATTGGCTCACCCTTGAATTCGAACGACGATCACTGATCTTCTAAGCGAGGTCTGTCAATAGCCGCTTGAAGAAGCCCTGTACTCAACAAAAATAAGAGCAAGTGCAGAATCAGTACACAACCACAGTGTACTGGTAGGATCACGCGGCTATCCCACCAGTGCAACATAAACAAGTCAAACAACATTATAATCACATGCATACATATCAACATATACAATATCATCAACATTTACGAACAACGAACAACGAACAACGACACATTTATATCAAATCATTGGTGTTCTCATGGAACCCAAACCCAAACAGTTAGCATGCCGGAACGTGGCAACCGATCCCATATTTATGCCGGAATGTGGCAACCGATCCCATTTTTATGTCGGAACGTGACAACCGATCCAAGTTAGTTATGTCAGAACGTGGTAACCGATCCCATTCACACACCACAATCACAATCACAAGTATATTATCAAGATCATACATTTAAGTCATGATTTCATGGCATTCATCAATTATCTATCTCATTTACAACGAGTGTGATAAACATTGCAACATTCATACATATACAAGTATCATAATGAAGCAAGAACAAGCAAACATCACACAATCATAAAATCACAACCATCACCTACCTCGAAACAAGCTTGAAACTATAAGAAACTTGATTCTTCCCTTTTCTAATTCGTTCCACTTGTTCTTG
Organism: Solanum acaule; assembly: GCA_036250505.1. Taxonomy (NCBI): domain Eukaryota; kingdom Viridiplantae; phylum Streptophyta; class Magnoliopsida; order Solanales; family Solanaceae; genus Solanum; species Solanum acaule. The sequence continues at coordinate 18,225 of JAJOOR010004926.1, read as the reverse complement.
GTCTACAAACAATCAATATAATTTATGAATTAATAAATAATCATCAATTACCCGAATTACTAACAATTCTATGAACCCTAGGTCAAACCCATGATCCTAATTATCCAATTTACGGTTGTTTCCACCATAAAATCTATAACAAAACCCTCCCCTATCAATATTCATCCATTCTATTATGTTCTATGGATCGAAAAATGGATTCGGGGAGTGAAAAACTTACCTTTAGCCTCGGGAATGGTGAAAAACGAGTATAAGTCGCCTGGGGTTCGTTCCTTAGTTCAAAAAGATGAAAAGTGCATAATGAGGTCGTTTAGGGGTTTATTAACGACCCTAAGTTGCATCGAGCCCGCCACAACGACCACCACCCCGCCACAGCGGCCCTGCCAAAACGGTAAAACCCACCACTAAAGCGGCATTCTCGAGACAGAGAGTTATTTCAAGAGTCCCAAAATTCCCATTTCACAACACACCTCTAATCCACTACATTCAGTAAATACCCTTTATGCTAAGATCGATTCCGAGAGTTCTACTTGCCTAAATTCAATTCCGTAAAGTCGTATGGATTCCTTAACGAGTTATCTAATTACTCATGTAATCAAAATCATAAATGATTCACCTGATTGTTACAAGATTTTCCTACACCTCAATGACTCCGATTTCGTCCAAATCTGGACAAGGTTGGGAAAAATCCAAATACTACGAAAAGGTTTTCCGTCCCCAAATTTTCTCCCGTTGACTTTTCTATAACGACGGGAACATGTCGTTACAATTGAAGACACATTTATTGAGCATGTAGGATTTTAACCTCTAAATTATCTATTTAAAAGCAATATTAAATTAAATTTTGTGCAATAATTGTGTCAAAAAAATAATGTAGATATTTAAAAGTAGTGTTTAATTAAGTTTTGCGCAACAATCATGTTAATAATTATATAGTTATTTAAAAGGTGAAAGTAGAGATTGAAAATGTTGAAGAGGAAATCAAGAGAAAATTGGAAAAAAGTATTTTAGTTGGAACCTCGAAAGAGGAAATTCCACTCTTGGATATAAAGTATTACGAGGAACTCGAATTTATAAACGATTTGGGTGAACTAGGGGATACTTGTTATAAAAATGCTGGTATGAATTTTAATTTTATGTTTTTTTTAAAACTTTTTTCTTGAAGATGAAGAGAAGTTAATTGAATCACTCTTTCAGGGGTATTATGCATGTAGAATCTTTAACCTCTACATTAGCAAAACACCAAAAAATAAAAAGCAAACTTTCACATTGTAAAGTTCATTCAAGTGGAAAAAAAAAGGTTGGTATTTTTTGTTTGTATTTTCTCATCTTAGCATTACAAGATTCAATTCCAATTACCATGCGATGGTTTCCCTTCAGGCAAATTTAATGACCTGTTTGAAAAAATAAATTGAACTCTTTTTCTTCATCTAACAGTTAAATAACAATTTAACTACCCAATATATTTATAATTTAACTTATATAGACTAATACTATAAATATAAAATAAGAGCAGTTACACACACGTACTCACATTTTTAGTACAGTGAAAAAAAAACCACCTTATTAATTGCGCCAAAAATTATGTAGATATTTAAAAATAGTGTTTAATTAACTTTTATGTACCGATAATGTCAAAAAAATTATATTTACTTTAAAGCGGTGCATAATTAACTTTTGTGAAAAGCATTCTTCGAATTAATTAATATTCAAACAGTCACAATTATATTATAAAAAACACACATAAATAATTTTACATTAGCACTGTCATCGCCACACTTTGAGTTTATCCTTGTACTGTTTAAAAGAAGCAAAATAAAAAGACCGACGTCATGCCAATAGAAAACCACCAAACTGAACTACTTTCAACTTCATCTTCAAATACAAACAAACTGTAATTATCTCTTAATTTGTATGTTAAGTATATAACAAAACTAACACACACTTTTAGTTCTCTAGACTTCATTCAAGACATATGTATTGTCCATGCAAAATCTTTAACCTCTGAATTAGCTATTTAAAAGTAATATTTAATTAACTTTTGTGCAACAATCGTGTCAAAAAATAATAATTATGTAGCTATTTAAAAAATCGTGTTTAATTATCTCTTGTGCATTAATAGTGTAAAAAAAATCAAATATTATTTTAAAACGGTGCATAATTAACTTTTGTGCACACCAATAGTGTCAAAAAATTTATACAGTTATCTAAAAGCGTTGCGTAGTTAATTTTTGTGCACCGACAATGTAAAAAAAAACCCCTTTTTATCCTTTTCTACTATTAATGATTATATGTTTAAATACTATATGCTATATTCCGATCTGGTAAACTAAATGACCTATTTATCCTTTTTGAAAGAATAATCTGGAATCATCACTTGGCAAATGTGAAGGTCTAGATGCAAAAACAGATTTGAAGGTCCTTGATTAAAATTGCTTTCATAAACTTCCGTTGAATTTATTTTCCTGTTTCATTGTAAAAAATAAACTTTTCTAATTAATGTTCAAACAGTCATAATTATATTACAAAAAACACATATACATAATTCTATATTAGCATTATAATGAAAATGCTGGTATAAATTTTAATTTTATGTTATTTTATTTTTTTCCTGAAGATGAAGAGACATTAATGGAAATTACTCCTTATGTTGATCTTGCAAGGGCACTGTCTTCAACTATTCCATCATTAATGAAATTGGAAAAAATGGATGAAAATTTCCCTTCCAGAAGAGATGGGAGGAGAGGGATCATCATTCACTACTCGAGCAAGCTAGGATTTTGAGCTGATGAAGTGGATCTGGGAACCTTACATTTATGCTGAGTACCTTCTTTTCTATCATTAAGGAAAAAATTCCTCAGCTTGTAGATGTATGTATGTCTATTTTTATTTCTGTCTGTTAGAGTCCCACATCAACGTGTCAATTAAGGTCTTTGACTTTGGACAATTCACATGTTTTGAGTTAGGTCCAACGTTTATTTCTTTTTATCACCATCTATCAATTTTTTTCCTATGTATTATGATGTACAATTTAAATTAAGTAGCTTAATTTGTGACGATGAATTATGCATTAATCCTACGTCCCAAGTTGTTTGTCCCAAACCTCGTCGAGGGGATTGTAACACAAATATGGGTTATGAAGATCGAGAGGCAACCAAAAAAAAAAAAGTAAAGCATGAATAGAGAAGATCAATGAAATTAAGGGTGTTTAATTAATGTTTGCGCAACAATCGTGACAAAAAATTATGTAGCTATTTAAAAGCAATGTTTAATTAAATTTTGTGCAATAATCGTGTCAAAAAAAAAATATATAGTTATTTAAAAGTTGTGTTTAATTATCTTTTTTGCATTAATAGTGTAAAGAAAATCGAATATTTATTTTAAAACGATGCATAATTAACTATTGTGTACACCAACAGTGTCGAAAAATTTATACAATTATCTAAAAGCTGTGTGTAGTTAAGTTTTCTGCATCAACAATATTAAAAAAAGAGCCTTTTTATCCTTTTCTACTCTTTCGGGTTACACATTTAAATACTACTCCCTCCTCCCATTTTATGTGGCAATATTTGATCGGACACGGAGTTTAAGAAATAAATGAAGACTTTGAAATGTTTACCAAATTGCCTTTTAAAAAGTAGACTCACTTTTCTCTCTCCTCATAAATGTATTGGAGTATTATTTTAAGATTAAGTGGGACCAACAAGGATAAAAGAAGAATTGTACCTTTAAATACTTACCATATAAGGAAATGTGACATTCTTTTTGGGACTGACCAAAAAGGAAATAGTGCCACATAAAATGGGACGGAGGGAGTATGTGCTATTTTCCGATCCAATAAACTAAATGACCTTTTTATCCCTTTCAAAAGAATAAGGATCCCTCTGAAATCATTACATGGCAAATGTGAAGGTCCAGATGCAAAAACAGATTTGAAGATTACTTAATGAAAGTTTAATGAGATTTAACTTATATCCAATGAAATTTCTTTTTAATTATTCATGTTCGTATGTGGTTTAACAGGATGGTATAGCTGCAATGCAATCATCCCATTTGACTAAAAGTTAAAAACATGTCCAATAAGGGAAATTTTTTTTACTTGAAAAAGAAAAAAAGAAGACAAAAATTTTGGACATTAATTAGCAATAAAGAGAATATTTTAAATATTCTTGTATATATTTTATGCATCTTAAGCAAAAATTTTTTTATGTAAGGGATGGGTTGATAATTGATCAATTTTGTTTATTGCCTTCTGTAAATGCACTGGAATGGGTTTTCATAATTTTTGGCAATTTGAAAATGTGTAATATTGTACAGAATGGATTCTTCTCCATCCAACTGCTTAAGGTTTTCGTGTTTATCTCTGTGGAGATCTTAATATAATAAGATATTATTACCTTTGCGGCACTAGATATTTTGGTTAATTTCAGTAATTTTTCAAATTAGCATATATATATGTTTCTCTTCTGAATTTGGCGTGCATCCAGTAGGAATTGAACCTATGAATTCATCAATTATGAGGTGGGTGCTTTAACCATTCAGGTTCTTTTTCTCTAAATCAACAAAGATGACACTAAATATCTTCGTTAAGTTTTATTAAGGCACCCAATTGGCAGATAGGTTTCTCTTTGTTGGAACCTAAATTACTGAAAGAAGGGAGACGTAACTTAATTCTATCGAAGAATCGGAAGCTAAGTGTTAATGTCAGGGATGTTCGTGACCAAAAAAGAAACGACCCCGGAAAAAGAAAATAGGTTTTTTAATGCTTCTCCCAGATTTACCTAATTTCTAAAAGAGTTGATAAACATTTCTTAAATAAATTTGCTTTCATAAACTTCCCTCGAATTTTGTTTCTTGTTTCATTGTGAAAAAAACTCTTCTAATTAATGTTGAAACCTTCGCCATTATGTTACAAAAAAACACACAAATAATTTTACATTAACACTATCATTGCCACACTATCAATTGATCTCCTTGTTCTGTACATTTTCAGAGAAGAAAAAAAAAAGAGACTAACGCTATGCCAATAGAGAACCACCATACCAAACTACTTGAAACTTCATCCTCAAATACAAACAAACTGTAATTATCTCTTAACTTGTGTGTTAAATGTTATCTCTAGTATTCAGATTAACAAACCAGAAATAATAGAAGATGAAACGAAAAAGAAAAGAACTATTCAGGTCCACATTTTCTATTCACACCTTTAAAACCCAACATTAAGCTAGCGTTTGGCCATAGATTTCTAAATATTCTTGGCAAATATTATTTGGGTGAAAATTTGGGTAAATTTCACGATGTGTTTGGCCATAATATTTGGGAAACATATTTCACTTTTTTAGAAAAATATGATTTATATTCATAAGTTTTAAAAACTATCAAAACTAACCATAAGTTTGTATTACAAGTCAATTGGATCTTCGTTGCAACAAATACCAAGTAGTGTCCATGACACTAGAGCAATGTGGTAGTTTGGATCGGAGAGAGTGCAACAAGCATCATTCCATATATCGTGAAGTAGACAAAACACATGACTTTGTTACCCTGAGCCGATTGTTCATCATTTTCATCAATAGCCATATCATCACTTTCATATTAACTGAATATTTTATCACTATGTAATACAACGCAACAACTACTATAGAGGGTGTTTTTGTAAAAGATAAAAATTTGGTATAGGATTTCAATTTCTAAAAGATCCCAAATAATGAGATTTGACCCAAATACTAGAAAAAACTAGTATTTGGGAATTTGGGATATTTGTCAAATAATGACAAATTATATGGACAAACACTATTTGCCAATTTCCCCCCCAAATATATTACTTGGAAAATCTATGGCCAAACGGGTCCTAAAAAAAATACAAAACTGACACATACTTTTAGTACTCTAGATCCTTCACTGAGGTCACATGTATAGTGCGTGCAGAATCTTTAACCTTTAAATTAGCAAAGTGCCAAAAAAAATAAAAAAGTATTTTCACATTGTGAAGTTCATTCAGATGCCCCAAAAAAGTGGTTAGTATTTTTTGTTTGCATTCTCATCTTGGCGTTTTTATTTTTATTTTTAATAATAATAATAATACCAATTACCATATGCTGGTTTCTTTGAGGCAAATTTAATGACCTGTTTAAAAAAAAACATTGAACTCTTTTTCTTCGTCTAACAATTAAACTATCAAATATTTCTAGGATTTAATTTATATACGCCGATATTATAAATATAAAATAAAGCAACATCCATAATCAAGTCTTATAAATTTATCAGGATATTTCATTTAGACACTATTGAACTATATGCCTTATTCCAATCTTAATTATTTAAGCTAGCTTACTATTTATTAGTAATACTAATAATGGATTCTTGTAATTAACAGTTACATATAATCACATTTTTAATACAGTAAGAGGAAAACCACCTTGCTAATAGTGTGACTGATTATATGCTGAGTCATTCATGCAGACATATAATCCAAAAATACTAAGATGATTCCCTCACTATATATACACTCACTTCACCACTCAATTGAAGCAAAAAAAAATCTTCTTTTTTTCTTCCTTTGCTATGTTTCCTCCGTTTTTTTTTTCTTCTCTTTATTGTTATGGGGCCTGTTATTGACGAGGGCAGTGTTGAGGAGGTGAGAGTAGACATTAAAATTGTCGAGGAGGTAAAAGTAAAGATAGATAATGTTGAGGAGGAAATAAAGAGAAAGTTGGAGAAAAGTACTTCAGATGGAAACTCAAAAGAGGAAATTCCACTATTGGATATCAAGGATTACGAGGAACTCGGGTTAGTAATCGATTTGGGGGAACTAGGGGATTCTAGTTACGAAAATGCTGGTATGGATTTTGATTCTATGTTCCCTGACTTTTTTTCGGAAGATGAAGAGAAGTTAATGGAAATTACTCCTTATGTTGATCCTGCAAGGGCACTGTCTTTAAATTTTCCATCATTAATGGAATTAGAAAAATGGATAGAAATTCCTCTACCAGAAGAGTTCATATCATTCACCACAGGAGCTGATTTTGACTTCGAGCTGATGGAGTGGATATGGGAACTTTACAGTACTTTTGATGAAGACCTGATCTTTTATAATCTATGATAAAATCCACCATTATATGTATGTCTATTTTTATTTCTGTCTGTTGAAGTCCCAAATTGATGTGGGCAATTAAGGTCCTTGGTATTGCATGTACAATTCTCATGCTATGAGTTAGGTCCAAAGTTTATATCCTTTTATCACCATTAGATTGAGCCTGAGAAAACGTCAGAATTGAAATGTCTTATTTTCTTTATTTCTGATTTACTTTTCAGGCCCTGTTTATTTCTGACCAAATTGAGAAATTTTACATGGACGCCACTCATGAGTTGGCCTGATATAGGATGAATCGGATTAGTTAAATGAACACTAGAAATATAGAAAAATAAAATACTCACATTTAATAAAATAATCGACACAGAAATATTTTTGAATTTTATTCTAAAAAAGGTACTATCTTTATATTTCTGGCCTGAGCAAATTGCACTTTAAATCTTTATGGATTTGAAACTCTTTGTTTGTTGCTTTAGTCGCTTTTCATTAACAGGGATTATCACCTAAATTTTCAGGAATTGAATGATATCATCGCGAAAAATTTAAATTGCCATTTCCATGTGGGAAGTGAAATGCAGAAGAAACTGAGGGTTTGGAACCTCTGCTAGGTTATATGAGGAATACAATAACAATATATATATCCAGTGTACATAATCTCACAATTGGGGTCTCGAAAAGATAGAGTTAGTAAGAACAACAGTACACTGCTAAAGTTATTTAATTTGACTGCCATTTATGTGTATGGATTAAGAGCTGATATAAGGTCATGAATCTTTTTTTTTTTAAACTATAAAATGGGGCATTATCTCCTACCTTGTAAATTAATCACGAATTAGTTACAAAATTGGAGGGGGGCATTGTGCCAAAAACCTCCATGGGAATTCTTCCTACTTGTATATATGACATATACCAATGGGGCGGTGTTTGGTTTAGCTTAACCCACAAATTTTTTAATCCATCCCGCATAATAACTTTTTTCATTTTCAACCCGCCCCACATATTCTTTTTTAATATTTTCTTTTACTAGTCAAGTGTGATACTAAAAATAAAATTCATAAAAATAAATTTATTTTTTCATTAAGTTGTATTAATTTAATATAATGACTTAGAAATTTATTTTTTAAAGGTCAATTAGGAAACATGCAAGAAATTGTATTATTTTTTATTGAACCATTTTCATTTACTATCTTAAATATTTTAGTAGCTTTAAAGAATTATCTTTAAAAATAATGTTCTATCACTCTTATAAAATATAAAAAGTTAAAATTATGTTTGAACCCACATAAAATCACATATATCCGCAACTCGCCTCGCATTAGTTTTTAAAAAAACTCACGTCAACCCGCTCCGCATAACCTTAAACCCACCTCGCCCCTTTGCCATCCCTACAAAAAAGGCTACACTATCCTAATGGAAGTTTAGCTTGAGGTATATACCAACAAAGAATTAAGATGGGTCAAAATGCCATACTGTGTTTTTTGGGTCTACTTCTGAATGCAGAGATTTGCATTCTGTCTATTCTGATGGCACCTCTAACTTCTGTTGGCAGCTTACTTTCTTCAAGAAAAATGAGCATGAAGTTAGTCCTCAAGGTAGTTGATCACTGAAATGTTGCAAATTGCCTACCATGATTTTTGCAAAGTAGTTTTGATGCTTAAGTTGATGGAGTATTAACTGATAGTATAATTTTTTTAAAAATGATCAGTGCAGTTTTAACCTATTTGAGTAGATTAGTTACTCATGTTATCAATGAATGAGTGTCGTAAAGATTTACATATAATTACCTAATTATCTTTTCCATCAATAGTTTATAATATATACTTTTTTCTTAGAACAAGAATCAGTTTATAGAACAAACTCTAAGTTTATTTGGCACTGTCTCCGGAGTAATGCTGCAATCTAGGGTAAGCAGTTGCGAATTTACAGCCAAAATATAGGGCACCCGCACCCGTGGTCTCTTCGTAAAATTAGATATTTTATATGTATATTTTTTAAAATTTTGTATAATATTATATTCTTGCACCCGTACTACAAGAAGTCTAAATGGTCCACATGATTAAATGTTGAGCTTTTGACCTTGAGGATTAAGTATCAATTCTCACTTCAATACATTTTACTTGGTGCATCCATGTTCGAAAACTCCTAGATTCGCCTCTGAGGGTAAGCATCAATAAATGGAGTGGAATAAATCTGGGTAAATCATAGGATAATCGAAATATAGCAGTTATTGATGTGTAAATCACACGATATATAAAACCCTACTCCTTTTGTCTTCAATATATAGGAATTCAGCCATTTGTTATCATTACCTTAAATGTGTATAACTGTCTTCTTCATATCAAACTTCATCAATGTAGAGAACTTGAGTGTATACATAGATCACCTGTTTCCTTATCAACCGTCCCACTACTTTGTCTGTCTTTTCTACACCGAACCTGCTGGACTGTCGGTGTTTTTTTCTCTTCATACCACTGCTTCAAATGAATGCTTTTGTGACATAATGAAAATTTAAAGAGATTTAACTTATATCCAATGACGGTATAAATTGTAATGAATTGCACTGATGGTGTAAATTTCTTTTTCATTATTCATGTTTGTATGTGGTTTAATTAACAGGATGTTATAGCTGAACTGTATATTTTGAAAAACAATTAACCCGTTTATCATCATCAACAATTAAAGTAAATTGTAGTTGCTATGGCTTGAATTTTCCTTAATGAGCCGTAAATAACAGGAACTTTATCAGCTGAGTGATCATTTGATTATAAAAACATGTCCAATAAGGGAAATTATTTTACTAGAAAAAGAAAAAAAGAAGACAAACTTTTGGACATTAATTAGCAATAAAGGGAAGATTTTGAATTTTCTTGTGTATTTTTTATGCATCTTAAGCAAATTTTTTTTATGTAAGGAGTTGGGTTGATAGTTGATCAATTTTGTTTATTGCCTTCTGTAAATGCACCGGAATGGGTTTTCACAATTTTGACAATTTGAAAATCTGTAAGATGGTACAAAATGGGTTCTTCTCCATCCATCTGCTTAGGGTTTTCGTATCCATTTCTACGGAGATCTTTACATAGTAAGATATTAGCGTCTTTCCAACACTAGATGTATTAGTTAAGTTCATTAATTTGCCCGATTATCAGATAAGTTTCTCTTCGTCATTTAGGTTTCGTTTTTCTTTTCATTTTCTCTAAATTAATGAAAGAAGGGAGACGGAACTTAATTCTTTGAAAATCGGAAGCTAAGTGCTTTGCCAGGGATGTCCGTGACCAAAAAAGAAATGACCACAGAGAAAAGAAAAAGGGTTCTTAATGCTTATTCCCGGTTTCGACTATTTCTAAAAGAGTTGATCAACATTCCTTAAAAAAAATTGCTTTCAAAAACTTCCCTTAAATTTAGTTTCATTGTGAAAAAAATTCTTCTAATTAATGTTCAAACAATCACAATTATATTATAAAAACTATCAGTGTACTGTTTCATTTCAATAGGAGAAAAATAAAAAAAAACTAACACCATGCCAATAGAGAACCACAATCATGTATCGGACGCACCATCCCTTGAAGTAAGTAAAGGGCGAGCTTCAAGCTTGGAAGATCAAGAAAAGCGAGAACGGGAACTCCTAGTAGGAAAGATACCCTACATTTGAGAGAGTTGAAATCTCACTCATAGATTTGGAAGAGTTGAATAGGACTGTGTGAGCTGCATCGAAGAAGTACTTCCCGGCTCGCTTCGCTCTTCAAGCTCCGCCCCCCTTACTCAACCTCAACATCTATAAAAAAGCCCTTTCTCCCTTTCTAAATAAGGTAAGCTTTGAAGCCGTATTTTCTCAACTGAGATTTCGATATAGAAGGATCTCTTTATTTCTTCACCGCGGGTTCTCGCATCATTTTCTTGAAAAGACCACCAAACTGTACTACTTGCAACTTCATCCTCAAATACAAACAAACTATAATTATTTCTTAACTTTTATGGTAAGTATAAAACAAAACTGACACACACTTTTAGTACTCTAGAACCTTCATTCAAAACACATGTATAGTGCATGTAAAATCTTTGACCTTTAAATTAGCAAATCACCAAAAAAAAAAAAACTTTCACATTTGTAAAGTTCATTCAGGTGCCAAAAAAAGTGGTTGGTATTTTTTGTTTGCATTTTCTCATCTGGCTTTGCAAGATTCAATACCAATTACCATGTGCTGATTTCCCTTCAGGCAAATTTAATGACCTGTTTGAAAAAAAAAATTGAACTCTACATTAGCACTGTCATTATCAAACTATCAATTTATCTCATTGTATTGTTTAAGGGGAGAAGAATAAAAAAGATTGACGCCATGCAAATAGAGAACCATCAAACTGAACTACTTGCAACTTCATCCTTAAATACAAATAAATTGTAATTATGTCTTAACTTGTGTGTTAAGTATAAAACAAAATTGAAACACACTTTTAGTATTCTAAAATCTTCACCGAGGACACATATATAGTGCATGCGGAGTCGTTTAACATTTAAATTAGCAAACCACCAAAAAAACAAAAAAAACAAACTTTCATAATGTAAAGTTTATCCAGATGCAGAAAAAAAGAAAAAGTGGTTGGTATTTTTTGTTTGCCGTTTATCATCTTGGCGTTACAAGATTCAGTACCCAATTATCATGTTTTGGTTTCCGTTCAAGAAAATTAAATGAACTGTTTTAAAAAAAATTGAACTCTTTGTTTCGTCTAACAATCAAATTACCCAATATATTTTAGATTTAACTTATATACACTGATATTATAAATATAAAAAAAGGCAACATACATTATCAGTCTATCAAATTTGTCAGAATATTTCATTACTATGCCTTCTTCCAATCTTAAATATCTAAACTAGCTAACTGTTTAGTAGTAGTAGTACTATATATATATATATATTATAGACAACACTTCATTAAATTTAATGCATAATACTTGATTATTGTAACGGTTACCTGTAATCACATTTTTAATACAGTGGGAGAGAACCACCTTGCTAATAGTGTGTGCATACAATCCAAAACAGCAACGTTGTTTCCCTCATTATATATACACTTCCTTCAATTGAAGCACAAACCAATCTTCTTTTTTTCTTCCTTTGCTTTGCTTTGTCTGGTTTTTCTTTTTCTCTCTATTGTTATGGGGTCTGTTATTAACGAGGGCGGTGTTGAGGAGGTGAGAGTAGAGATAGAAAATGTTCAGGATGAAATGAAGGGAAAGTTGGAGAAAAGAACTTCAGATGGAAACTTAAAAAAGGAAATTCCGCCATTGGATATCAAGGATTATGAGGAACTCGGAGTGATAATCGATTTGGGGGAACTAGGGGATTCTAGTTACGAAAATGCTAGTATGGATTTTAATTCTATGTTTTCTGACTTTTTTCACTGGAGCTAATTGGGACTTCGAGCTGATGGAGTGGATATGGGAACCTTACACTTATGATGAGTACCTCCGCTTCTATCATCAAGGATAAAATTCCCCAGCTTGTAGCTAGATTATGTATGTCTATTTTTATTTTTGTCTGTTAGAGTACCACACCGATGTGGTGGGCAATTATGGTCCCGAGTCTTAGACAATCTTCATGTCATGAGTTAGGTCCAAAGTAGATTCCTTTTATCATCTTCTTCCAGTTTTTTTCCGTCTATATTATGATGTACAACTTAAATTAAAAAAATAAGTAACTTAATTTGTAACGATGAATCGTGCAATAATCCTACGTCTCAAAGTTTTTTGTCCCAAACCTTGTTGAGTAGATTGTAACTCTATATGGGTTATGAAGAAAGAGAGGCAACAAAAAAAAAAAAGTAAATCATGAATAGGAAAGATCAATGAAATTAGGAGTGTTTAATTAACATTTGGGCAACAGTTGTGCCAGAAAACAATTATGTAGATATTTAAAAATAGTGTTTAATTAACTTTTATGTATCGACAATGTCAAAAAAATTGTATATTTATTTTAAAACGGCGCATAATTAGATTTTGTGAAAATAGTCTTCTAATTAATTAATTAATGTTCAAGTCGTCACTGTCATATTACAAAACACACACAAATAATTCTACATTAGCACTATCATTGCCACACTATGAATTTGTCTTAGCTCCCCAAAAGCTCATCTGACCCCGTTTCAGAGAAGTAAAATAACAAAGACCGACAATGTCAACAGAGAACTATCAAACTGAACTACTTTCAACTCTCAAATAATACAAACAAACTTTAATTATCTCTTAACTTGTATATTAAGTATAAAACAAAACTAACACACATTTTTAGTACTCTAGAACTTATGTGTATTGTGCATGCATAATCTTTAACCTTTGAATTAGCTATTCAAAAGCAATGTTTAATTAACTTATGTGCAACAATCGTGTCAAAAAAAATTAACGTAGCTATTTAAAAGCAATGTTTAATTAACTTTTGTGAACAATCATGTCAAAAATTATGTAGCTATTTAAAAATCGTGTTTTAATTTACTTTTGTGCATTAATAATGTAAAATAAATTGAATATTTATTTTAAAATGCATAACTAACTTTTGTGCACATCAATAATGTCGAAAAATTTATACAATTATCTAAAAGCGGTACGTAGTTAACTTTTGTGCACCAACAATGATAAGAAAAATGGCCTTTTTATCCTTTTCTACTCTTAAGGGTTGCATGTTTAAATACAATAGGGAAAAAAATCACCTTCTTAATAGTGTGTGATTATGTGCTGAGTCATGCATGCAGGCATATAATCCCAAGTTTCTTCCCTCACTATTTATATACTCACTTCACCACTGAATTGAAGCACAAAACAATCTTTTCTTTTTCTTCCTTTGCTTTGTTTTCTCTGTTTATTTCTTCTACTCGCTATAAAATAAAATAAAAAAGACTGACATCATGTCAATAGCGAATTACAAACTGAACTACTTTCATCTCTTAACTTGTATGTTAAGTATAAAACAAAACTGACACACACTTTTAGTACTCTAGAACCTTTATTCAAGACATATTTATTGAGCATGTAGGATTTTAACCTCTAAATTAACTATTTAAAAGCAATATTAAATTAACTTTTGTGCAATACTTGTGTCAAAAAAAAATATAGCTATTTAAAAGCATTGCTTAATTAACTTTTGTGCAACAATTGTGCCAAATTATATAGTTATTTAAAAGGTGAAAGTAGAAATTGAAAATGTTGAGGAAATGAAGAGAAAATTGGAAAAAAGAGTACTTCAGTTGGAAACTCGAAAGAGAAAATTCCGCTATTGGATATAAGGGATTACAAGAAACTCAGATTTATAAACGATTTGGGCGAACTAGAGGATACTAGTTATGAAAATGCTGGTATGAATTTTAATTTTATGTTCTTTGACTTTTTTTCTTGAAGATGAAGAGAAGTTAAATGAAATCACTCTTTCCGGTGTATTGTGCATGCAAAATCTTTAACCTCTACATTAGCAAAACACCAAAAAATAAAAAGCAAACTTTCACATTGTAAAGTTCATTCAGGTGAAAAAAAAGCGATTGGTATTTTTTGTTTGAATTTTCTTATCTTAGCGAAACAAGATTCAATTCCAATTACCATGTGATGGTTTCCCTTCAGGCAAATTTAATGACCTGTTTGAAAAAAAAAATTGAACTCTTTTTCTTTGTCTTACAATTAAACTAACAATCGAACTACCCAATATTTTTATATTTTAATTTATACACACTAATATTATATTATAAATATAAAATAAGACAACATACACAATCAGTTTGTTAAATTTATCAAAATATTTTATTTAGACACTATAAAACTATACCTTATTCCATATTAATTATCTAAACTAGCTTACTGTTTAATAGTAGTTATAGTAATACACATCACACATGCAATCACATTTTTAATACAGTAGAAAAATAACCACTTGTTAATAGTGTGTGATTATGTGCTGAGTCATGCATGCATATAATCCTAAAATACTATATAAGTTTCTTCCCTCACTATTTATACACCTCACTTCACACTCAATTGAAGCACAAAACAATCTTTTTTTTCCCCTTCCTTTGCTTTGTTTTTTCCCTTTTTTTCTTCTACTCTTTATAAAATAAAAGGGAAAATGCATAAATACCCCCCAATCTATGTCCGAAATCTCAGAGACACACTTATACTATACTAAGGTCCTATTACCACTACACCAAAAGAGACTTTTAGTGGCAATTAATTTTTCCTTTAGCTGCAATATTTATTGCCACAAAAACATTTACCGGCATTTAATCTATTGCCATTGCATCCATGTCGCTAAAGGCTTTAGTGGCATTTATTTAGAGTGCCGGTAAAGATCAATATTATTGCCGCTAAATGTTAATACTTTTGGCATCATTTATTTAGCGGCTATTACTATTGCCGGTAAAATCACTTTAAAAATGTGATATCAACATATTGTGTGGCTTGTGTAAATGCCGATAAGGATGCAATGGATGACATATTTAACCACACTTTCATAGCATAAAAAATAAAAATCATAAGAGAAATATATTCTTTTTTTGGTAACTCATTTTTTTATTAATCACCCAAGAGAAAACATTACAAAATTGTAGCCCAGTAAGAAACTTAAAGAAAACACAACTAACAAATTGCTAAGAAAACATATTAAAAGATGTACTTTTGCACTAATCCTCAACGATGTACTGATTATCCATCAAAAAAAGAGGACCAAGAAGTAGTAGAACAGATCATCAAAATATTATCTCCACCAACCAAACAGTCGAAACAAATATATCCTTCTGAGTCTTCTATTGTATGTCATGAAGGCTCTTGCTTTTGTAGGGTCCTCATTCAAAAACTCAAAGGCGTACATTCGCTTTGATTCTTTCAGACCTTCGATTTCCATCACAGCTTGCAGAAGAGCAGGGGTGTCAATGGTGTACTTGCTTTACTCGATTGTGTCAGCTAGTTATCGCTAACATTGTGTCCTGCAATATCTCTGAGCTAAGAGTCTGTTTTGCAGTTTTCCCCTCGGGTTGAGCTTCAGGCTCATCTTAATTGTGCTCATGAAATATGTCTGAAAAGCAAGAAGAAAATAAACGCTACATGTTAAGTGAAGTCGACATATTAAAGGAGTTGACGAGCAAGTTTACAAGATCAGAAATACCTTAACGGGATTGTACTTTGTAGAAAATTGAAGAAGCGAGGGCCCTGTCACATTGACATGGGCACTGTCACATCGATAAATGATAAACTTTAAGAATACCATAAAGGATTTAAACTGGTAGCAAAATTACCACCTTGAATGAAATCATCAACTACCACTTACAAATCCAAAAAAAAAAAAAAAAACAACAACCACGCATGCATCTTTATTCAATCAACAACACCATTCTACGAATGTTACTAACATCACCAGAACTTTCATGGATATTAAAAGTAAAAAACTCAATGTCCTATCACCATTCATATATACAAAAAAACAGAAAAACAATAAAAGGTGTTTAATTAAAGGCCTCCTTGTACGTAAAAGATCTCACCTCATTAAACAATTCAAGAAGATCAACATAATATGGCTTTCTTCTAAAGTGGTTCTTCAGAATTCTTGGATGTAGTTATGAAGAAGTATTCCATCATTACAAACAATCACGCCAACCTGCGAGAATTATTAAAACAATAGACACTCTCAAAACCATATGTGCTCATGTGCTTAAGTTGCAAACCTATTCAACGCACCATCCAAGGGAAGATGTTTGAAAGATTTTCTCACTAGTTAGTTTTTTCCATCTTCCAACAAGCTGTAATTATCAATAACAGAGAGCCCACAATTATGAAAAGTATATATTAGATACAAAGAATAGCTAGAAGTAGAACTTCATTCCAACCACCCGGTACATTGTAATCCAACACTTGAAACATTCACGAAAAGTATATATTCGATGCATAAGATGAAGACAAAGTCATACATTGGCTGTCGAGAAAATTCAATAGCTTGGGCAAAAGTAAAAATGAATAGAAGTTGGCCTCGGGCAGTAATGAAGTTAGAAATTTGTCTTATAAAAGTAATGAACTTACTTTTGGAGGATCCAACACGCACTCGACAATATTTTTGAAGTCTCCAAGCACCCATAACCTTGCATAGTTCCATACATTTAGGATAACAAAGTAATTCAAGATTGCAAAATTCAAAGCATAGACATCTTTTACAAAAGGACCATTAGCAGTATCTACCCAAAACAAACTTTTAACAATATATGTGAACCTACTTAAATGAGCCTTAATCTTAATACAACGCATTGATGAATATGTAATACACCAACCTTCATCAAGATTAAGCCATCTAATTCCTTTCAGGTAACAATTAGAATAGATTGCATTAGAAGTTGGAATGTGATGATATGTATAGTGAAAGTTTGACTAATATAATATTTTTTTTTTTTTTGAGAATGGTAAAGTTGTAAATATAATATTTTTTTTAATGTCTCAAGAGTAGAAAAATGACCATTACCATTTTAATTAAACTACATTTTGGGACACCATAGTTGGCAAACTAGGACCATATACATGTACAAACTGTAGCACTCATATCAGTCAAAGTGTAAGTTAGGTTGATAACTACAACTTAATGCATATGCAATCAAATCATCTAAGTTGCTCATCTGCAGAAGAAGCAAATTTGTAGTGGACTTCCAATTATGTTTCAAATGAACTTCTCTTAAATAAGACAATACAAAAGAATCATATGATTGCTAAAAAACAAGAGAGTTCACCAACCAAAAATCAGAACAGGGCAAACAGAACTAAACTAAAGATGAACCACTGGTAAAACTAGAAGACGGATGCCTCCTTTAACTACGAGAATACGTCTCCTTCCTCAAAAGATATCCAACATTTATGTGCTCTAAACCAAAAATTTCAACAACCTTCAGACATGAGTAATTGTTTCCACTACCAGGATCTAACATTGAAATTTCCAGAACTTGAACAAAATTAGAAAAGTACTGCGATTGAATAATAAATACTTCTAATTTACGAATCAGACTCAAATTAAGCAGTAATCCACCATAAAATTCAGTTATAGACTATAAATCTTATTGCATGTTTGTATTAGGGTTCAATTTAGAGGTGTAATACATTGAATGGTTAAAGAGTGATAAACATGA
>JAJOOR010004925.1:0-31495 GCA_036250505.1 Solanum acaule | reverse complement strand
GAAAATATACAACACAAAAATTTCATATCGCATGTCCAAACAAACCTTCAATTTCATCTCATGATTCCATATCATGATACCATATCATGATTCCATATCATGATACCATATCGCATGGCCAAATGGGCCCTTAGAATCATAAAATCCCTCAACATACAATAGATTCAACTCAAAAACACCCCCGGAAACATACACCAAACCAACAAGAACTTCAACACAACACAACTACAACTTCAACAAACATCACCACAAGATTTCAACAACCACAACTAAATCTTTCCTCGGAATTTAAAACGAGTTTGGCATGTGGGGGAAAGAACCAACCCAACACTATGAACTCACATACCTAGAAGGGATCACCCCCGACGATATCCACGACGATCTTTGACGAAAATTTGCTTGATCTTCTCTTTCTCCTCTTCACTCACAAACCCTTACTCTCACTCTTTAAAATGAGAAAAACTGATCAAAATCAGTCTAACACACTAATATATATTCAAAAGAAAAGGCTAGGGAAAAGACCAAAATACCCTTACAAATTTCGGGTAAACTGCCCTGCCAACAGCCCGACTTTCAAAGGGCATAACTCACTCATATGAACTCGGAATCGAGCAAACTCGGTGGCGTTGGAAAGACCATTCCACGAAATTCGCAAACATAACTGGAACTACACCTAACTCATCCTGAGCTAGGAGTTATAACTGTTCAAAGTTGGCCAAAAACTCACTTTTTTCCATACTTAACCAAATTTTCCAGATTTTTAATTCCTTCCAAAAATGATTAATTCCAATTCTAAGCCTCTTCATAGTTATTTCAAATTGCCAGATGTTACAATTTTAGTCATCAATATAATTCTTAATTTCTCTAATTCTTTACGTGAGAATTCTACATGGTATCAGAGCTCATAAGCTCTTCCGCTCGCTAAGTATTGAATCTAAAGTAACCACACGTTCAAAATGCAAAGGCCCCCTCTACTAAAACTCTATCCACCTTTTTGCTTCATCACCTCATTGCCTCGTGTTCCATTAAACTTAAGCCAACACACTATCTCATATGGAGGATACAAATGATGTAGTTGATTTTGGTGATGAGACTAACTTATCTCAATGCGGAGAATGAGTCAACTAGAAGTAGTTGTTCAATTGAAAAGACTGTTGAGAAAGTTGTAATTGTTGAGAAGAATGGAGAAGATAGTGGCAACATTGACGACTTGGAGGACAAAGATGTATTACTAAGGAGTTAGATCTCAAGAACCTTGATAGAGGAAAACATGTACCTGATTATGAGTTGTTCAACTGTCAAGGAGATGTGGGAATGCTTGAAAGAATTTTATCTTCAAGCAACAAAAGATAATGAGTTTCAACTCAAACAACAACTGCAAAGTGTTAATCTAGGAACCAGAAAGATTGATGAATACATTAAGGAATTCAAAGGTATATATGATGGTCTTGCAACCATTCACAAACTTGTGAATGAAAATAACAAAGTAATCAATTTTGCTAGAGGTTTAGGTCTCAAGTATAAGACTTTTAGGACTGTCATTTTAGGGAAGACACCATATCGCACCCATAATCAATTTGCTAATGCTCTCACGGGTTTTAATATAAGAGAGGATGGAGAAGAGGTGCCACAACAAAGCCATAACATGACATTCTTTGCTCAAAGGGGTAGGGTAAGAGGAAACTATTCTCAAGAAAGAGGAAACAACAACTTCAACTCTCGAGGAAGAGGCTTCAAGCCTGCTGGACAAGGAACAAAGTTCCCAAAACAATGGATATGGAACAGGTTGTCAGAATAATCAAAGTTTTCAAAATGGAAACAAGGAATGAACATTACTGAGTCATGTCAAATTTGTGGTAGAAATAACCATACTACTCTTAAGTGTTTTTTTTTTTTTTACAAATGGAGCTATTCTTATCAATCTGCAGATGAACTACCATAAACATTGGTTGTTGTCAATCTACATAATACATCTGCTACTGGTGACACTTTGTATATGGACTCAGGAGCAAAAAGTTATATGACACATAACTCAGGTATTCTATCTGAACTTAAACACTACAATGGACCAGATAAAATCATTGTTGGGAATGAATCACAACTAAACATAACACATGTTGGGAATACAACTAAATCAAGCCTGAAATTACAAGAAGTCCTTAGATTACAAAGAATCTACACACAGTTAGTAAACTTACTAAGAATTTTTGCACTCTTGAATTTAATGAAACTAACTTTGTTGTAAAGTATAATTGAATACAAGGCCAAGGGATCTAAGAGGAGTGAACTCAATGTTTTGGAAGATAACAATCTCTATGCTCTAACTGCTACACACAATTGGAACACATTAGACAACATGTGGCATACTAGATTAGGACGTCCTAGTTTGAAGTCATTAGAAGTTTTGAGTAATAATAGTTACATTAATGTTAGTAGTTGAAAAAGGGTCCTATTGTTTGTTCTAGTTGCCAATTAGGCAAAAGTTGTAAACTTCTATTGGCTTGAGAAATAAAATTGAGAAGGAACCTTTATTGAAAATTTATTGTGATCTGTGGGCTCCTGCTCCTGTTGAATCCTCTCAACATATAAGATGTTATGTAGTGTTTGTAGATGATCACACAAGGTATCCTTGTCTTTATCCACTGAAAAAGAAGTCTTGAATTATTTGAAGTATTTGTAAAAATTTTTAAAAAAATGGAAAAACAATTTTCTAAAGAGATTAAGATATTCCAATATGATAGAGGTGGTGAGTTCATCAAAACAACTTCATTAAACATTTGGAAGATAGTGGTATTGTCAGGCATATTTCATGTCCTAACACACTTGAAAAAAGTGAAGTTTCAGAAAGAAAACATATGCATATTGTTGAGACTGATTAACTCTCCTACTTCATTCTAACCTTCTTTTGTTTCTATGGATTGAGGTATTTCTCACTGCAGTTTTTCTCATTCATAAACAACCCTACTCATTCTTAAAGATGGTGACTCCATTTGTTAAGAAATCTGATTACAATAACCTAGAGATGTTTGGTTGTAGGTTTTCTCCTTATATCAAGGGTAGAACAAGTTCATTCCAAAGACCCACCCTTGTGTGTTCATAAAATACAACCGCTTATACAAAGGTTACATATGTTATCATTCATTAACAAGAAGAGTGTATGTGTCCAGACATGTTGTCTTTGATGAAAATACATTACCTGTTGTACCTCCAAGTCAAGATCAAACTAACACTAATGTCTCACTTCATCTTGCTACATTTGTTGAATTTTTCTCCAAATTGTAGGCACATAATGATCCTAATTCTGGGGAATTACAAGTTACTGGTACACAAGCTACTAGTGACAATGTTACTAAAAAATCCAACAACCCGCCTACCTCTTGATGATGATAATGTTATTGATCCCTCAAATGCAGGATTAGATGATGTTCATGAGGAATAGGTTGAAAGTGCAGGTCCAGACAATGGTGATGAGAGTCAGGTTGTAGATTCAGGATCAACTAGTGGTAGTGAGGAACATGTTGCACGTGAAGGTCCAAATAGTGGTGGTCCATCAAATCCTACCTTCTTTGTGACTATCTCATAAGGAATACACTTAAAAGTTGATCTCTCAAGATGAAATCTGACAGAGAACCAACAATCTAAAGATACTACACTACAATCAGTTGTCTCAGTTGATACACCTCATGCATCACAAAGGAATCACATGATCACTAGACACAAGGTAAAGTAACATCACCTGTCACTTGTTGCTAACAACAAAGAAGAAATTTTGAGGAACCAAAAACTACTAAGGAAGCACTAAAGTAACCTCATTATATGCAGAAGAAAATCAATGCTTTACATAACACCTATAATCCGCGCAGGTGTGTCCACACCCCCCTGAGTGGACGAGAAAGAAAGGATTTCTCGGAGCAACCCCAGCAAGCTACGGCTTCAAAGCTTACCTTATTTAGAAAATGAGGTTGTAGTATCGTAGCCAATGCTCTTCAAGACATGGATATTGATACCCAAATCTTCTGGTATAAACTTAGTTGGTTCAAAATGGATGTTGACAACCAAGTTAAAGGTTAATGGAATAATAGATAGATACAAAGTCAGGCTTGTTGTCAGGGGTTTGTCACAGCTTGAACAGATAGATTTTGAAGAAACTCTTAGCCCTATGGTTAAGTCCACAACTATTAGGGTGGTTCTATCCATTGTTGTCAGCTCTAAGTGAGAGGTATACATGGTTTAACTAGATGTCAAAAATGCATTCCTCCATGGTTTCTTGTAAGAGGAGGTATACATGAGTCAACCTCCTAGATTCGTTGATCCTAGGTATCCTCATCATGTGTGTCTACCGAAAAAGGCATTGTATGTTCTTAAATAGGCACTAAGATCTTGATTTGATAGGTTTAACATGCATCTCTTACATATTGGTTTTGTTTATAGTAAGGCAAATCCCTCCTTGTTCATTTTTCAAACTCACAAAAGTACCATATTACTCTTGTTATATGTAGACGACATTATTGTAACAAGAATTAATCTATCACATGTCTCAGATTTGGTTCTACAACTTAAAAAGGAATTTTCTATGAAAGATCTTAGTCCATTACACATTTTTTTGGGAGTAGAGGTCAAGTATTTTATAAGAGGAATTCACTTGACTCATAGTAAGTATGTTTATGAGTTACTGGACAAGACAGATATGACATTGGCAAAGGCTGTAGCTACTCTTTTTGCTCAAAATCATGATTTACATGAAGCTTTGGAAAGTCTTATCAATGCCTCTTTATACAGAATGATAGTAGGGAGTGTCCAATAGTTGACACTCACAAGATCTGACATCACTCATGCAGTGAATCTACCAATTCAGTTTATGCAATGTCCTAAAATTGAACATCGTTACGGAGTAAAAAAGATTCTAAGCACATCAAAGGTACTCTACATTCTGGACTCGGAATTATTTCAAAATCACCTTGTAGGTCGTATGAATATTTAGATGCTAATTAGGGAGGCTACACCACCAATAGGAAATCAACTACAGGCTATAGCATCTACGTAGGTGCCAATTGTATTTCTTGGACTTTCAAGAAACATACCACAATAGTTATATCACGTGTTGAAGCTGACTATAGAGCACTAGACTCCACTATAGCAGAGATGACATGGATGACATATCTACTTCATGATCTTGAAGTGTATCTCAAGTCATTCCCTAAAATGTATTATGATAACTTGAGTGTTTTGTACATGACAGTCAATCTAGTTATGCATGCTAGAACCAAACATGTTGAAATGAACTATCATTTTGTTCAAGAAAAGGTGGCCAGATGTCAACTTCTTACTCAGTTTGTGAGGTCCAAGGATCAGCTAGCTCATATCAAAGCATTGACAAAGAAACTCTTTGCTGGATTTCGAAGCAAGCTAGAAGTAACTATTCCTCCACTCGCTAGCTTGAGGGGAAATTTTGAAAATAAGGTAAGTTGAAGATATGGAACACGTTGATCAACATGGTACAATCAACGTATACAATTGTTAAATGTTAAAGAGAGTTAGAGTCACACTAGGATAGAGCTACTGCATTAGCTGAAGTCGACTAGGCTACTATATCTTATATTAGCTGAAGTCGACCAGGATAAGTTATAATTGTAGTAGTAGTAGTCAACCTCTACTCTTGTATATTGTGTATTTGTATTGTAGTAGGACTCTAAGTGTAGCAATCCTAGGACTATATAATTCACTCCTATATATGGAGCATGTGCTTGACAGTTTCAATCATCAATATAATCCTTGACTTCTCTCATTATGCCAAAGTTCTACACACAAGTCAAAGAAGAAGGAACTTCCTCGAGTGTAGATCATTTCGTCGATCATCATATGTGAATCACATGTCAAATTTGTGATTTTTACTTAGTTGATTGTAATGATACCTTCTGATATTTATGGGTAAGCCAATGAAAAAATAATTGGGTAAGAAAACATTTTGAGTACTGACTTAAAAATTTTAGACGAGGCTAATTATAGACAAAATCTAAGCAAGGTGGGTTTTAGGGAAATCCGAGAAAAGACTAGATAAAATTTCTAAGCTTGGATTGGTTCTTCAATTATATAATACATCAAGGAGTTTGTAAGGCTTTTCGGAAGTGAATTCGAGTAAGTACAACTTTTGTTATCAAACTTGACATGAAATGGTTAGGTTAGAACGTCAAACTTTGAAAGGGTGTTGTGAAATGATTTTTTTAGAAGAATTCCAAGTTTCTCTTCGGTGCAAGTCGCATGGCTGGTGGTGGGATCCCACTATAGTGGGTTGGGGGCCGCTATAGCGGGGTAAGTCACAAATTTATGCAAAAAGTCCCAAAACTAATCATTGTTCTGCAAACTCAATTTTGGGAAGAAAAAAAGGCAACCTCAGGATTTTTCTTCAGTTTTCCATCAAATTCTTCGGTAAAAATAAGTTAACTACTCCCCTCAACTTAGTAATTCAATTCTTGGACCTTAGAATCAATGGTAGATATCTTAGGGAAGAGATTTGACTTGAATTAATGATGGGAAAACCTTGATTTGGGTGGGACGATCATAGGAATGACCTGAGGTTTAGGATTTGAGTATAACCCGGGTATTTTTAGGCCATTGTTCATTGATTGCGTTATTTTGTTATTGTTTTAGATCAAGAACAATCTGAAATTTGTAACAAAGGAAAAACTCAAGTTCTATAGAGTTTTCAAGGCTTGATTTGAGGTAGGTGATGGTTGTTTATTTTTCAAGTTATGTAATGTGCGTGTGTTAACTAATTATGTAGTATTACTTGTACAACATATTGGAAAAAATATAAAGGGATAAATGTAAAATGATATCAAGTTGTCAATCTCATGTAATGAACTTGTTTAATTTGCTTGTGACTTGCAAATGTGTTTGATTCATTATATATGCGACTTTGTGTGATATATGTGATTGATGGTTAGCTCGGGTACCATGCCTGGTACAAAATATTCTATTAATTGACTTGGGTACCATGTTGGTACATGTTGCTATTAGTTGGCTCGGGTATCATGCCTGATATAAAATATTATATTGGTTGGATCGGATACCACGCTAGTACATGCTTTATAATTGTTGGCATTATTCTCTTATATGTTTGTTCCTTGAGTGAATTGAGATTGCTTGTAATCATGTGGAAATTCTTCATGTAAATGTGTAAGTCAGGATTGGTGATTGAGAGTCTTGTGGAATTGCTGACTTGGTTGGTGTATATGTTGTATTACGATTAATATGTTTTAGTTATATGTTTACATCTATATCTTTAGAGCTAGCCGATGATCCTTCCAGTACATTGTGGTTGTGTACTGATACTCTAATTGCTCTTTCTATATTGAGTACATGGCATATTCAAGCAACTATTACGAGACCTCAAGTGTGAGACACACGATATCTGAATCAAAGGGTAAACTACTTATTTCGGGTTGTCATGGATTCCTCTTATCTTCTTAGTCCATCTCTTTGGACTTAGACCTTTTCAGACTTATGTTTTCTTTTGTTTTGGGGTTGCATCCCCTTATTCTAGACGATTAGAGTTTTGGTACACGACATTCAGTTTCTAAGGTGTTATTTTCACAAATGTTTTATGATAACAAATTTTGTTTGTGGGAACTAAATCTTTATTTGTTTTAAACTGTTATTTTAGACGTTTGTTTAATTACAGATTGGTTGGTAATTGATTCTCTCACTAGAGGATTAGTGTGGGTTCCACTCATGGCGAGTTGGGATCGTGAAAAGAAATTTATGGTGTACTGACGGGGAACAATAGTAGGCCATTTATGGAGAGCTAAACAATATCTAGGATTTTACGATCCATAAATGGTGTCAACATGGTACTTCTGTTAGATTTTAATTTATAATTTGTGGATTAATACAAAAACTTTTTGTAGGATTTTTGGATATATCTTTTACAGATTTTGTACGAACAAGTTAGACCATTGAAAATTATCTTTTCTAGTGATTTTTCAAGGAAAGAATTCTATTACTTTCAATACAGTCGAAACCCTGAGCATAAGTGACTTTCATGTAGACATTTAAACTCTGACAAATGTCATCGATTCAATCTCGTTGAAGACTTATTCATCTCAACGATTGAAAAGGCAATAAGAGACCGAGAAATTGATCAGAAACCAGATGAGCAATACTCGCGACAATATCAGTATCACCACCCATACTCGTCTATCAAGTACAAAATGAGTTCCAGAGGAACTAATATCACATTGTATACAATTTCAGAAGAACATTGTATAAACTGAACCATCTCTCAAAAGCTAAAATGCAATATGAACAACATTGTTAGTTAAACATTTGCCAATTTGTTTCCTTCTCTCTCTATATATATGTGCAATCTCCACATGATTTCCTTTGCTCAACAACTCCTTAATACTTCTCATATCAATAGAGACAATCCAAGAAATCTCTCAAATGCCATCTAATATCTTCTTTGTGATTAATGAATCAGTCTCTATAGTCAATGATACAAGACCATTATAAACACAAACACAATACTCCAGACCCAATTTTACTACTTTAACTTCTATAGTTGTCTTAACTCTGCATACACCAAATCACCTGCCCCATTCCTCACACAAAAGTGCTAAAGCTCCTTTACCATAAATTTCTTTACTCCTTTACCATAATTTTCTTTACTACAACAATTTGTGTTGCATTTGAAACTTCCCAAAGCTGGGTAGTTCCAAACCACCACCATACTTCAATTTAAAGGAGCATATTCTTCAAGGAACTTTACAATAATAGGCCAGGAGTTAGGGATACCTGATTTTAGCAAATAGGAATTACTGCTAAAATCATAGCATGTTCCCACCATATCTAATGATATTTCTTCTTCTCCAAATTTTCTAAATGATAAAGGCAGGAACAACCTTAAATAAAGGTCTCAACTTATTACCACACTCTACAATATCCCACCATAAGTCAATTACTTGTTTGAGTTATATTAATGGACCTGTAATCTAGCAACATGCATCAGCAAAGAGCTTCCAAAGACTAGCAGTAGTAGAGGAATGAATAAATAGATGATCAACCACCTTATCATTACAACAACAACATTCAACCTCATTAGTGAATTTCATCCTAACTAGGACTTCTCCAATAGGGTTCCTTCTATGCCACATAAGAAAATAAACTTTAAAATGGATCCTTCTCTCCCAAATTTGCATTAGATTCCTATGTTTCTCTTGTCTTTGTCTAATCATCTCCCAAGCACTTCCTACTAAAAAATTTCCATTTCCAGCAGGCTGCATCCACCAAGTTTTATCTGATTTCTGCCCTTTGCTCAAAGCCTGAAGAATCTGACCACTAACTTCTTCATTGAAGTACTCCTACAGCAAGTTAGTATTCCATCTACTAATTAATGTACCTCCTCCACATTCCCATGAGCATGATTGAGAGGCATGTGGAATTGCAAAGCACCTAGGCGAGTCCAATTATCAAATCAAACACTTGCATGTCCTGCTTTTGGTTCCCACCATATTGCTTGATCAAAAGAGTCCCTAGATTGTAACATTAGCTTCCAGATTTGAGAACCCCCTTTCTATTCAAGCATTTGAGGTCTATGTCTCTTACAATACTGATTCAACATAAAGTGAGAAAAGGCCCAAAATAGTCCCTCATCTTTGGGTTAAAATTCAAAGTCATCCTTGAGTTTTCACATGGAACACTAATAGTCCCTCATGTTTGCAATATTGGTGCACTTTTGGTCCTCCCCTAAATTTTTGCCTATTTTTTAACATTAATTTTGTCCACAATTTTATGTAAGGAATGTCCAATCGTCTTTTTATATATTTAGTAGAGATAATAACTCTATGTGAGAGAAGATGAGAAGAAGAACACCTTGTTTTGCTTAGTGGAAATAATACTGCAGCTAAGCTAAGAACATCTTAACATATGACGTTGTAAGAAAAGAAAAATGTGTACTATTGCACGTGAAATCGTCGTGATGAACCTTTCGACTTTACCTGCAATACGATTTCTACTAAACAAAACAAGGGGAAGAACTTTTGGAGGAGGACCAAAAGTGCACCAATATTGCAAAACTATTAATCCTCCATGTGAAAACTCAAGGATGACTTTGAGTTTGAGTCTTAACCCAAAGATGAGGGACTATTTTGGGCCTTTTCTCGAGTATTGTTGGTCCTTAAAGTTCCACCACAACTTAGCAAAAAGAGCATTTGAAATATCAAATAAAGATCTGAAATCAAGGCCTCCCTCTTCTTTAGGCAAATAAATAGTATCCCATATAATCCAGTGTTTAACTTTGCCCTCTTCCTTGAAGTTCTACAAAAACTTTGCAAACATCCTATTTATATGTATATCATGAATGACACAATTTGGAGGACTAATAGCTGATACTAAGCATATGAGAATATTTTGTAGTACATTCTTAATCAGAACAACCTTTCCTCCAAATGATAGTAGCTTCCCTTTCCAGACTTGAAGCTTGTTCTTGATCTTCCTATTTAACTCTGTAAAATGTATTTTCTTTAGCATGACTAATTTGACACCCTAAATACATCAATGGAAACTTTCCTCTCAGAAACTAGTCACATTTCCCACTTCCTGAACAACAAAGTGAACAGCCTTATTAAACATGTAAAAGGAACTCTTTCCTTTATTGAGGTTGTGAATCCAATATGAGTGTTGTGTTCATGTATAAGGTTTTCGAATTAATGCATGATTTTGGATTTTCGATATCTCGTTATTTTTTATTCTTAATTATTGGTTGGTGGTTGCATCAACCTAAGTCAATTGACTAGTTTACTAGGAAAAGTGAACTCAAATATGAAAGAAATAATTTACGAAAACTTAGGACGCTAATCCTCATTTAATAGAGTCACTTATGAATATGGAATTGACTTGACGTAAGTTTAATAGTAACTCTTGTGCATTTGAGAAAATCATTAAGAGCTATATTATTAAATTATTCGGAAACATTAAGTAATAGTTTAGAGTGCATATCTAAAACAACTAATTACAGTATTTACATGAAAATTTAGGACATTGTATTTCATAGATTGGGGCACAACTTGGTTCTTCAATCCTATTGATTTACAACTTCATAAAAAAACAGTATTCAGTAAGTTAAATAAATATTTTCTTTCTACTTCCTTCCCTATCTTGAGTGTGAAGTTTTATATTAAATATATTCATCTAATTGCAAGCATTATGTCATAAATGAAATAGAAATTACGATCACCAATCAAATATTCATCTAATTTGGTAGTTTTTTCACACTTAATCTTGTGGGAGTAGACCACAACGTTAACTGTATTTGACTATACATCGTTGCATCATTTTATATGGGTAATTTTGCGCATATCACTCTATGCCGTCAATGAAAATCCTTAGCAGACACAAAATAACACCTACTACAATCAACTAAGTAATCAAAATATTGTGTTAGAACCAACACAAAAAAACTAACTATTACAACTCAAAAACTATATGAATAAATCATGATAGGAATAAGTTCTTTCGTTATAATAACAACTTCTTTTCAAGACTCATTGTGTGATACTCTTCTCTCTCTAACCTGTGTGTGATCAAACTTACAAGCATTATGTCATGTTGTTTATATAAGTGTAAACAACTGCCATGTAGTTTTCCAATCCAAACAAATGGTTCAAGACCTTTTAAGAATTCGATCCTGATTCGACTTTTTGGTGCGTTTACTTTTTTGTACTATTTCCAAGCTATTTTATGTGCATAATGTATAATAATGATTTTGAATATAGATTCTGAAATCATGGTGCTTCTAACACTTTCCTATTTGTACTGATATGACCAGCTGAAGCAAACCATATATACTGGTCAAAGCAATGATACCTACACTTTTCAGGCAACAAATGACAGGTCCGTTTCCACATCGGTAATAACTTATTTGAAGTGACAGGGTCGTTGGTGGAGTGGTAAGTACTCCCTCATCCTTAATCAAGAGGTCTAGGGCTCGAGCCCTTGGCTACGGAGTCGCCTTTGTTAGGGAGCGCTTTAACCTCCAATGTAGAACTTCCCAGCACGAATCCAGATTTAGTCGGACTCCAATGTAGATAACAGACACCGAGTGGGAAACCAAGAAAAAAAAAACCTTCTTTGAAGTCAATCTAGTTGTAGAAAGAATTAACATTTCAATGCTACTGTCTAATTCTCATTCTATCCCTAGTAGGTTCAAGGGATACGAGAACAGTAATGGGTGAGCAACAACTGGACCATACCAGGTCTATTTTGCAAGCACATGTAGACTTCAGATAACAAATCATGTATTAAACAAATATTACTGAACAGATAAAAAGAATTTGAAAATAAAAGAGTGATACAAAACATTGTATAATTATGTGCAAGTTTCTCCTTTGTATTCATGGAAGTGTAACAATTACAAATATTAGTATATGATTCCATATAACTTTCCAAGTCTCCCTTGGCCCTAATCAGCGAGGAAAAAAGAGTTGACACATTAACTAACAAGACGAGTATGACATGTGACCAATCAACCATAGTGCTCAGAGGCATCGACACCCATGAATGAAGAGACCATCAGCAGAAGATATCTTACACAGCAGAGACAGTGTTTCAGGCTTACAGCATAACACCAGACATAACTAGATGTATATAACATCTCTAGGACATGAGGACAAAATGTGAGATCAGTGGTCGAACCAAAATTATCAACAAAACTTCATATGGCAATCAAAAAGTCCACTACAATACATGCCTACTTCAATGTGCGTTTATCAGCTTCATACATTTTCATATGACAGGCATGATTGCCATCAATCAATGGCGATAATGAGAAATCCAACGGATACATACATGAGTACCACAGGATACAAGGCAAGAGCTTTCCTCCTAGGGTTAACAGCTGTACTCATGAAGGGGTATGCTGCCCAAGAACTCCAAGCTAGTGCAACACAAACCACAACCACCTTCAATATCACATTGTCCTTTAGCATGCAAATAAAGGCGCCAACATCAAGTGGGAATAGACAGTAACCCAGAAGACTGAGGCTTTGAAAGAAGATTATGTGACCGCCCTGCAGGTCAAACTCATTAATTTCATCTGAAGTAAGAGAAACATCATTTACATTAATTCTGCGACTCTCAACTACTTTAGTGCTGTGAAAAGGAATCTGCATATACACTCATTAGTGTCAGTA
This sequence comes from Solanum acaule, assembly GCA_036250505.1. Lineage (NCBI taxonomy): Eukaryota > Viridiplantae > Streptophyta > Magnoliopsida > Solanales > Solanaceae > Solanum > Solanum acaule. The sequence goes on along the minus strand of JAJOOR010004925.1, from coordinate 18,308 downwards.
TAATGGTATTCCTTTAGTGACAGGAGCCTATAGAATGCATTCCTGGGTATATATGCACCAGTGAGCTTCCCTTTCCCTATATGTTCAATATCTGACATCTCTTGGCATCTTTAGTATATGTCTAGTAATTGCCTAAAGAAGTTTAAGCATATACCCATATTAGGGTGTTTTCTTCTTTTGTTATTCATGTTTTGACCTTATTTTGTATAGGCATGGGTTGAGAAAGTTTCTTTACCAGTAACAAGACATTCAATGTCAGGATGACAGCACCGGCAGCCAGCAGAGCAAATGCAACAGCAAAAACTTCGGACTGGAAGAAAATTTAAAGAAAAATAAATCCGGTAGTCAGTAATCCATCACTAAATCACTCAAACCACAGGCAATTAAATAACAATTAATCAATCACATAAGCCTCAGTCGCAACTAGTTCAGTTTGGTTATATAAACAGTCCAAGCTATTTTGGTTAGGCTATATATAACCACAGGCAACTAAAAGAAGTATAATAAAAAAGAGTAAAATAAAGGGTGCCTGTGGATTTGTTACTGTAACAAGACAGCATGCCATATTTGAGCAAGATCCAGCCCGACCTAAGTTTCAACAGTCCAAAAACTGATCTAGATCTATTCATTCCATCAAATTGTCTGAAAATAACTTAACTGTCTAGACAAACAGCATTTCCACTTGACATTTGATAAACTCTTGATGGTTTGTTAATGGGTCCACAGAAACATTGTTGATTGTTCTCAAACTAGAAAGGTAACTCCTCACACCATGTTGAATAAGAGATAACTAGTAACAGCATAAAAACAAAAAATTTAAAACAATAAAGAAATGCAAAAGGTTCATTTAGACATGAATAAGAACTGCCCACAGTGAGATGCATGAAAACTAAGTGATCCTCTTTTTTGGGATAAGGTTTGCACCAAGTAGCACCAAGTAGGTGCATTGGGGTGTGCAATACAAAAGGCAGAACTGAGTGATCTTGAGTTTAGGACTCACAGATCACATTTATACCAATACCCAGTTTAAAGTGAAGGATTCTCTTTGGCCGACAGGGCTTCTATTCAGAAGAATCTTTCCAGTTAATGAAACAGAAGAGTTTGAAGTTCTTTAACATGCTTCTTCATTCACGTTTTTCCCTAAGTATAGCAAAAGATGCACTGATGTCTTCCTGGTTGATTAGGTAAGTCTTAGTTTTGACCAACCATTTTTGGGAAGTCTATAAAGTAGCTATGACACTCGTCTTCCATCATATATACAAGCTTGAATAGTTTTACATAGAAGAGGACTATTGAATATTGACACTAGAATTAGACGTTTATTATTTGCACCTTTGTTAGAGTTATGTTTATACTTCATTCCCTCCCATTGCATCTTCTCTTCTTTTACCACTTCTGCTTCTCCTTCTTAAGACCAGTAAATTCTTAACTATTATATATCTGATTTTCTCTTTTTTTATTATTCAAGCAAGCTATACAAAGTCAGATCAGTACTTGTAACTTCCTCTTTGTGATCATCAGCTATCTACTACAAGTTAATTAATCTCCCACCATGAGATAAGATGGTGAAGCTGCATTAGAGTGGTAGATGGGCTTGTCACAACATCAATATACACTTTGAGCACGAGGCACTTAAACCTCGACCTCAACAGCTTAAAATGAAGAGGTAAAGCAAAAATCGCAGGAAGGGCCTTCACAGGACGGGCAAGAAATTGCTAGAATTTTTTTTGATAAAGAAAATTGCTAAAATATTTTAAGCTAAGCAAAGCAAGAAAAACAAGAAAATATCTCGTAAGCACAAAGCAAGAAAAGCAAGGATAAATGATCTTGTCCTCATCCTCGTTAAATAACCCGTACACACTAAATAGGATTAATAGTTGCAATGGAGAAACCAAAATGCATAGATAAAATGCACTTAAATCCCTCTCTTTCCGTTTCCTCCAGCTGAAGACATTACCTTCTACAGTAACCACTAGTCATCCTAACAAAGCACAGATTGGAATCTTCACCAGCTTAATAGTCTGGAAGTCTCTCACAGTCAACATATATATCTCAAGAGTCGAGATATTGGAGATACTGAATGGGCTACTATAGTTGTTCTCTGCAATCTTGCCCTTGTTGACGCATAAAGGATATCAAAGGTAACTAGTTCTTTACCAAGGAAAGTAACTATGCACTTGTCAACCATCCAATAATCGGAATCAGGTAAAATGGTGATGCTCAGACCTTTGAAACAACAAATTGAGGTATACACAATCCCTCCATTGAAATGTATGTGGCATAGTTTGACTGGGCATGAGTTTAAGAAAGAAAGGAAGATCTGTGAACTTACAAGTTATCATCTGGCCTGCAGTCTACACTAGTTCTTCTACCCACTCCTTTTTATCCCACATTATCAAAATCCCTCCTCTACTACTCCTGGCATCCAAATGTACTTCTCCGATCTATTAGCCCACAACTCCCTCATCAAATTGCTTACCCCTCCTATATTTGTTTCTAAAAGAACATAAATGTTTGCCCCCCACCGGTGAATTAATTGTTTAACCATTCTCCTCTTGTTTGCCCCATTCAAACCCCTCACGTCCCATGACACAGTTTTAATCTTCATCGATCTCTAATTGGTGGTCTTCTCCTCTTTCACAGCTCACTCCTAGGTTCCCCATCCTTATAGTTGACCTCAAAGAATTAAATTACTAACCCCTTTTGGGATCAAAAGGTTGTTTTTGACTCTGACATTTCTCTTCTTTGATCTAGCCTCTCAAAGAGGAGCTCTGCATCTTTTTCTAAGCCATTAAAAATGGCTCCAAATTCCTTGCTTAATTTAATTGTATTTTGCTGCACCCAGGATGTTGCATCAGATTCCACCTCATTATTACACTCACTTGGGTCATATTGGATAGGTGTAGGCTCTTCAATCAGAATCAGCTGCATTTGTGTCCCTTCCCTTGTTTTTCACATTATCCCATCTGCATCAATCAACTCAGTTTCCGAGATCACAGCTATAGGAATTATGATCACATCTGCTTCATGGTTCGTATCGATCCTCTACATGTGATCCTCGACCCTTTCTCTTACGAACATCCCCCTTGCTTCATCTTCATAGTTAAAACCTGTCGCAGTTCGCAGCTCCTCTACAATGTCCACATGAGCATTTATGCTTTCAGTGAAAGGCTAAGCTGTAGGATTTTTCATTAAGCCTTTCTGTCCTTTCTCATTAAAATGAGAGGAAGGACCACTTTCATTTAAACGAAGAGAAGGCCCAACATACGAAGTGGAGAAAAATTGGTCCACTGGCCCTACTCCTTTTGAATTGTTGCATCCAACCACGTGCCCATCATCTTTGTCCATGGTGTAAAATCCTCAATCCTATCCATTATCCAACAGATCTTTCCTAGCTATCCCTTTCCCCTTCCTTGGAGTTTTCCCTTTCTCCACAATTGACTGACACAAGCTGTTAGCTCCTTTTCCGTGAAAAGTTGTCCCCTCTTGGTTATCCAACAACCAACTTTTTTCAAATTTTGTCGGCGCTTCTACCCATACTGGTAAAGTGAATCTCCATTCCCCATCCCCGAGTTCAACCGACGTCGGAAGATTTTTCAGCGACCCATTACTTTAATTCAAGCCCATCTCAAGTGATTCTTGAGCTCCGTCTCCGACCATCCGCCATATTTTTCCCCAATCTCCTTTATAACCCCTGTTGGACCATAGTTGAAGTGGCAGACCTAGAACCCTAATCCAATACCAATAGAAATTGGTACTAATTGAGTATGCTCTAGCTATTGATGACCACCAATCCAGCTTGAGACTGCTTCCCTGGTTTTCTCCAAGATTCTTTCATGACATGCTCTGCGTCCTTCACACTTTGAAATTCAAATAGGAATGGAATCTCGTTCATGTCAAACACTTGGAGGTTATGTATTCCAAGCCAAGCCTAATGTGCCCATTTTCTGACATCATTTTGTGAAGAGATTTCATCGCACTCAGTGAAACTGACCACTAAGCATCTTCTTAGAGGGAATTCTTAACCTGAGACAGCTTTGTTCCCCCCATGGAAGCCCTTCATTATCTCCCCATTATCACCATCATGGATCCATGTAGATTTATTTAATGCTTCTTTAAAGCTTCCACTTAACAATCTGACATCTCACATCCCTTGTCCTTTTGGTATTTAAGGCCCCCCTGTCTGAATTTATCTCTATTAGTGAAGCAGGCAAACTTTGAAACCAAAGTCAACTAGCCCTCATTAAAGTTGTTCTCTGGCACAATAGTAACTGACCTAGAATCACCTTTGACAGCAATGACAAAAATAAAGCAACCAGGTTTATTGAACTTCAGGCATAGAAAAGGCTGGTAGCCTTATCTCTGCATCTCTCACTCACATTCCTTAGACTCAATAATGTCAAACGACTTCCCCACAAATCTGAAATAAATAAAATTATCCATGACCAATAAAAGACTTAAAAGAAGGAAAAGGAGACTAAGAATGATCTCGGCGATCGAATACCACCGGAGAAGGTATCCAGAAGTCCGAAAAGGACCTTAGGTAACTACCTCATTAACCGAGCCTGAGAGCATATTAGTACCTATTATTATTATTTTTCTAAACAGGAATCTAGGTGTTTTGAAGATACTAGTAGTTCCTTACAAACACGTAAGATGAATTGTATTCTTAACTTTTGTTATTGGTGTAAATTAGGGTATATAGATGATTTTGTTTCTGTTATAGACATCATAAGGTACCTAATAAGATGATAAAGAGCTTAGCTTTGTCTCTTGTTTATACTTTTGGTTTGGATCTACTGATGTAAACATTCATTTTGGTTGCAAACATTTTTGTGTTTATGATTTATTTATAGTTTGTTACCTTGTCATAAAAAATAAAGGCAATAGCCAAAGAGAATATAAACTCTAGGCATGTTGGACTTCCATGTACAAACTATATAGAACTATTTGCACCCATTCAACTGTGTTGTTTTTATAGTCATTTTTAAACCAAGCCAACTATACCCTAGCAAGTCTATAGGACATGTCCACAAGAAGACATCAACTTATAAGGGGAAGGATTAGGACCGCCAACATGATTACAATGTGAACTGTAATAAAAATAGACAGCTAGATAGCAAAAAGTTGAAACCTTAGGCAATTCCAAAAGTTCTCTTTTGGGCTGGATCTAGATGAGGAGCCGAAAAAGAAATCAAATAGTTGAGATTTATGGTGAAATGGAGAGACAATTTAGAAGTAAGCACATTAAAGAAGTGGAGATGGAAGAAAAGAGAACTGGACCAGAAAGGACATGCAAGAAACTCCAAATAAAGTTGTTGGTTTTTTTGTAAAAAAAAACAACTACCCCTCAAATCCCAGACTAGTTGGGCTGGCTGAACGAATCCGCTTATGTCAATTCCGATTCATTCAGGCTCATTACATTCCAATACTATACAACAAGAAAGAGAAGAAAAATACAGCTCATGGTTGCCAGTAGCTAAAAGAAAGTCCTCGCTTTCTCTTGAACAAGGGACGGGCAGCATAGCCATGTCATAGCATGGTATCAAAACAAAACTCATTGATCCATGTTGGTGTGCTTCTCAATGTTGGAGCCCTGTGTTATGTTATACACACTCCAGTTGTCCAGTCCTCATCATACGGGGGAATGTTAACTATTAAGTCCTATGTTGATTGAGGGAATAGGTTGTGCTCTCCTTCTATGGTCATAGGAGATCATCCCTCATAAGCTAGCTTATGGGTTGGATTAGCCTGAAGATCCATTTCTTCACATGGTATTAGATCTAGACTCATCCTCATTCTTGGTTACCCAATACTGGGCCATCATGTTATGTTTTCCATGCCATAGATGTCCAATCTTAGGCTGGCGAGAGAGTGTTACCAGTGACCTATTGATAAAGAAAATGGGTTTGTTATCTCTTGTATGGGACAATCCTTCCCTCATGAGCTAAAGTGGGGTTGTTTAGGTCCAAAGTCCAGCGTCCTTTTATTCAGCTATAACTTGATCTAATTTGAGTGCCCCTTGTGCCAGAGTTAATTAGGATTACATATATTATACATCAAAACTACAAAACATGCACAATCACAAAAATAAATGCTTCTAAAACATTTACAGAATTCAGTACCTTCTAGCATAAGACACAAGTAAATTAGACTCAACCGATAGTTTGAACAGTAAAGTGGTAATGCTTATCACCATAAAGGCTGATAAAATTTGACAATGTACCTTCTTAACAGAAGCAGACCATGACAAAGTGAGACCAAGGAAAACAATGAAGAAGAAAGGTCCCCATAGATCCCAATCACGAAGCGCTTTGCCAGGATCTTCTCTATAAGGATTAGGGAAAACCACCAGCTTCAAATTACTAACAATTCTGGACAGATCTCTTTTGACGGTATCCCAAACGGGTTCGGTAAGGGTATTGGGCGGCGATCCGAATCCGGTAGCAGCTATATTCGACTGTCCCGATGAAGGTAGGGGTGGTGGAGATGGAATGGAAGGGACAGGTGTCGGTTTGTAATTGGTGGTTGTGGTAGATGTAGGGGGAGGTGGTGGGCGAAGATTGGAAGGCATGAAGGGAGAAGATGAAACAGGTATGGCAGCACGAGGAGGAGAAGGAGGGCGTGCTGGAAGGACAGTAGAAGGATTGGAATAGATGAGGTTTTCAATTTCATCAATGTCGGATTGGGATGAAGAGTGAAGAGGTATAGTGTCTCCATGTGACATTTTTTTCCGGTAGCTCTCAGATTTGCAGAGATGATCGGAGATGGGGGACAAGGTGGGGTTGGCTGGGTGGTGTAACTGGTGCTAGAGGAAATGTGTGGGGAAATGATCAAAATGGTCCTTAATGTACAAGGGCTTTGATTCCATTTCGTCCTTAATACATGAATTTCATGGAAATGGTCTTTTATGTATCATAAATTGTGATCAATTTGGTCCTTAACCCTAAAATTAATATTATTCTCTTTTTGTCATTAAAATACACGGAATATGTAAAAGATGCGCTCGTTCAAGACTTTCCTTCCCCTGTTTCCAAAAATTCCAAAAGGGCACATCAATTTTTTTTAATCAAAAGGGCAAAATCGCTCCTGACGGAGCGATTTTCTTTTGACAAAATTGACGCCGTTACTCCTTTAAAAAACATAAAAAATGCTGCCGGTCCAATTTTTTTTTTCTTTTATCTTTAAAATCGCTGCTGTGAATTTTTTTTTAACAACACTGCCCCAGCAACGTTTAAAAAATAGAAATAGCTGCTATAGTAGCCATTTTCTTAAAAAAGTTTAAATTTTTTTTTATTAAAAATTCCCGAGGCGAGGACTGCTTAAAAAAATAATGGGAAATCGCTGCCACGACAGCGATTTCAGTAGAAAAAATTTCCCAATTGAGTTACTTTATAATTTTTATTGTATACTTGTTGATTGCTAGCAGCAATTGGAAAATAATAATAAAAATTCTTACTGAAATTGCTGTCTTGGCAGCGATTATTTAAAAAAATTTTTTAACTAAAATCACTACACATGGAGCGATTTTCCATTATTTTTTTAAGTAGTCCACGCCTCGGGATTTTTAATAAAAAAAAATTAAAACTTTTTTAAGAAAATGGTTGTTATAGCAACTGTTTCTATTTTTTAAACGCTGCTGGGGCAGCGTTGTTAAAAAAAAAATCACAGCAGCGATTTTAAAGAAAAAAGAAAAAAAAAATTGGATCGGTAGAGATTTTTATGTTTTTTAAAGGAGTAACGGCGTCAATTTTGTCAGAAGAAAATCGTTCTGTCAGGAGCGATTTTACCCTTTTGGTTAAAAAAAATTGATGTGCCCTTTTGGAACTTTTGGAAACAGGGGAAGGAAAGTCTTGAACGAGCGCATCTTTTACATATTCCGTGTATTTTGACAGCAAAAAAATAAAATATTAATTTAGGGTTAATGACCAAATTGATCACAATTTATGATACATAAAGGACCATTTCCATCAAGTTCATATATTAAGGACCAAATGGAATCAAACACATACATTAAGGACCATTTTGATCATTTTCTCAAAATGTGTAGTCGTATTGTAAGAAAAAAATTTGCACTTGTTGAGAAAAAGTAAAAAAACAGAGAAGTGTGTGTTATGCACTATGCTTAATCGTTTGTACTTTGGAATTTGGTAATAAAATAGCTCTCTTTGGGGACATCCATAAAGGGTTAAATATAAGTTATTCAATTTCTATTCATACTCTCTATTTCACTTTTTGATTATTATATTAGTATTTCTATTATATAGTATATTTATAATTAACATATTATAAATCATATAAGACTATTAATTAAATCACATTCTCTAGTTCACTTTTTGATTATTTTATTACCAGGTAATTTGTCTGCACTTCGCGCGATCTTTAATAGTAATTGCATTGAACTTATAAATAATCCTTTATTAATATCCATACATTAAAAATAATGAAAAAAAATAGGTTCTTAAAAAAATATTAGCAATATTCAACATGAATTTGATTATTTGTCATTATCACATAACTCAAGAACATCTAATGAATGAATTATTCAGGAAATAATAAATCATTGGTTCTTTAATCAATATAAAATGGAAAATAAAGAAGAAAATAAGAATACATATACAAAGGCATTTCGTAAGAAAACGAACACATTTAAGTTGCATCGATTATACAATTATGATAAATGTCTCAGGGAAAAATTCAAAAATTTGTTAACAGATTCAAAAAAGAAATTATGCTTGAACATGAAAGCAATTATAACTTTTGAACTTGCATAATGAATTTCTTTGATTGATAAGTGAGAAACTTCATATCTATGTAAAAATAGATAATATGTAAGCTTATATATAGTAGTTTAAAGTTATAGAATTTTATATAGAATATCAAAACATGAATTCTTGGAACTGAGTACAATAATTATTTTCTGCACAATGGATATACCTACTATATGTGTATATGTTCAATATAACTGGAGACAATAACTTTGCAGAAACATAAACAACAGAGTTTCAAACATGTACTCAAAAACAACAATTAATATCATAAACATAAATTAATGATTATAAAAAAAATATCAGGATATGTAAAAATAGAATGAAATAGAAAGGAAAAAATCGAGTCCACTGAATGCATATTGTCCCCTTAAGAAAATTATTCTCCTCTAATACTTGAGGTTTAAAAAATTAGATCCTCTCATGATGGAACGATTTTATTCACCAACGTATTAATACAAAAACAATGGTGTCAGTAAGTCACTCATCAGGAGCAAATTAAGTACACAAATATTTAATTGTGCAGAAGAAGAAGAAGTAGTTCAGAATTTTCGTTATTATAGAATGAGAGGAAATCCCTCTATTTATAAACAACAAAGGGTAGTATGAACAAATGCTTATTGTGCCTTATCGGAAAGGTCACAACTCTTTGGAAAAGTCACAACCCTTCAGAAAGGTTAGAACCGCTCATAAACGTCATAACATTCATAAAAGTTGCAATAAAAGTCACAACTTTTCATGAAAGGGGAAGACTAGTTTTGGAAATAAATAAATTAAAAGGGAATCCTGGTTTGTGATGGCGCCACGTAGGCGGGCTTAGGGTTCTCTTTTATATATATACTAGGTAATTTGCCCGCGCTTCGTGCGGTCATAAATAATAATTGCATTGAACTTGCAAATAATCCTTTACTAATATCCATACATTAAAAATAATTTAAAAAAAATTAACAATATTCCAACATGAATTTGATTATTTGTCACTATCACATAACTCAAGAACCTCTAATGAATAAATTATTCAGGAAATAATAAATCTTTGGTTCTTTTATCAACATTAAAAGAAAAATAAAGAAGAAAATAAGAATATATATACAAATACATTTCGTAAGAAAAGAACACATTTAAGTTGCATAGATTATACAATTGTGATATATGTCTCAGGAAAAAATTCAAAAATTTGTTAACAGATTAAAAAAAGAAATTACGCTTGAACATGAAAGCAATTTTAAATTTTGAACTATCATAATGAATTTCTTCAATTGATAAGTGAGAAACTTCATATTTATGTTAAAATAGATAATATGTAAGCTTATATATAGTACTTTTAAGTTATATAATTTTATATAGAATATCAAAACATGAATTCTTGGAACTGAGTACAATAATCATTTTCTGCACAATGAATATACCTACTATATGTGTATATGTTCAATATAACTGGAAACAATAACTTTGCAAAAACATAAACAAGAGAGTTTAAAACATGTACTCAAAAACAACAATTAATATCATAAGCATAAATTAATGACGGTAAAAAAAATTACCAGGATATGTAAAATTAGAATGAAATAGAAAGGAAAAAATTGAGTCCACTAAGTGCACAATGTCCCCTTAAGAAAATTATTCCCCTCTAATACCTGAGGTTTAAAGAATTAGATCCTCTTAGGATGGAACGATTTTATTCACCAACGTATTGATACAAAAACAATGGTGTCAGTAAGCCACTCAACAGGAGCAAAGTACATGAATATTTAATTGTGCAGAAAAAGAAGAAGAAGTTCATAATTTTCATTGTTTTAAAATGAGAGGAAATCCCTCTATTTATAGACAACAAAGGGTAGTGTGAACAAATGCTTATTGTGCCTTATCGGAAAGGTCACAACTCTTTGGAAATGTCACAACCCTTCGGAAAGGTCGCAACCTTTCATAAACATCACAACCTTTCATAAAAGTCGCAACTCTTCATAAAAGTTACAACTTTTCTTAAAAGTCACAATTTTTCATAAAAGTCGCTACTTTTCATAAAAGTCACAACTTTTAATGAAATGTGAAGGCTAGTTTGAAAATAAATAAATTAAAAGGAAATTCTAGTCTGTGGTGGCGCAACGTAGGCGGGCCTAAGGTTCTCTTTTATATATATATATATGATATGATTATTTCTATTATATAGTATATTTATAATTAACATATTATAAATCATATAAGACTATTAATTAAATCTTTAATATTGATAAAAAAAAATTGGGAAACTTTTGTAAATAACCACTATAATAAATTTAATTATGCTTCATAGCTATAATTTGCATATTTACGGGCTATAACTACAGTTTAAGCTGTCTCGTTTGTATAATTCACGGATTTGTATAATTCGCAGGTTTGTATAATTGACAGGTACATGTGTATAATTCAGTTATTTTTGTATAAGCTCGAAATAATGAATTTATACAATTACAAACATCAGAAGTGTAAACAGTTATACAAATTATATTATCCGCGTTCCGAATTATACAAAAGTTATACAAATTATATTATACAAATTTCGAATTATACAAACGTGCGAATTATACAAACCTAAAAAGCGGAGCCACATAATTATAGCTAAAAGTAGGTCGCGGATTGTAATTAAGGCAAACTATAGCTATGTTAACTAATTAACTAGTATATGTTTGCTTATACGAGTAATTTTCCCAAATCTTTTTCATGTAATATAAAATTTTAAAGAATATGCTATTTAATATATACTACTTTCACCCCGAATTAATAATACTTCATTTTTTTTAATTTTCAAAATTTTAAGTGATATAATTTAAAATTATTATTATTATTATTCACTAAGTATGAATGCACAAAATTTAAATGACACAGTAACATTTATTTTCCAATCTTGCTAGCAGTAGTGCGCCTCCTGCCCATTATGTTATTCAAGAAAAATAAAATGATATGGGTTATATTTAGCTGATGGTATATATCCTAAATGGTACACAATTGTCTAAACTATTCATGATACACGTTTTCAAAATAAGAAATATTTCGTGATGAAATAAGAATTGTAGCTAGAAAAGGTGTTGCACATGCATTCGGAGTTTTGCAATCACGTTTTACAATTATCGCATAATTGTCACGTTTTTTAAGAAAGAAATTTCTACATGATATAATGAGTCTATGTATTATACTAAACAACATGATAATAGAGGATGAACGTGATATTAATGCCCCAATTCAAGATATCGTGGAGACTTCAACTGTAACAACATAAATTGTGGTAGATGAAAATCTCTAGTTTGAACAATTTTTAGCTAGTTATAAAAAAAATTAAGGATAAAAACACTCATTTGAACTCTATAGTATATTAATAGAGCATTTATGGGAGCAACACAATAATCTTGAAAATTGAGTATTTATGTAATGCTTATGCAATTGTATATCACTACTGATTTTACTTTGATTTGAATTGTCCATTAATATGTATATTATATAATATTTTGCTTACAATTCATGTTATTTAGAAATTTAGAATAAAATATAATTTTATATTAAATGAAGGATTTGAAAAGAATAAAATTTTATATTGCATGAATATTATATAGGGTGATTATTTGAAAAAAAAAGGAAGGATTTATATTAAGAAATAAGAAAATAAAAGTGAAATAAAAATAATAATATAATATTAAGGAGTAGAGAAGAAAAAACTTTTTTTAGGAGAGTAAAATAGAGAATTGGATTGAAGTTGGTTGTCTTCTATATTTGAAGAGTAAATATAAGTAGCTTTTCAATTGTTATTGTTATTGTTATTTTTGTGCCACGTGTAAATTAGAAGAATTAGTTTTTTTTCATAGTTATGCAAGAAGAGAATCATGGAATAATAAATCAATATAAAAAATTGACGTGAAAAATTCCTTAAAGAAGGAAGGCGAGAATCACAACTTATCTCTAATAGAATTTCCTCAACTCTTTACTATAACTCGAGCAATTACACACCAAAGGAATTGACTCCTACAACATCTACCCAAAACTTCTACAATTCTCGTCTAATTGTTGACACATTCTTTAACTTCTTCAAATGGCTCTACTCAATTTATGAAGCCTTTTATAACACAAATCAAACATAATGCAAATTTCTAAGAATGTTAGAAGTGTACAACTAAGATTATGCGGAATGTGTTTTGTGTAGTACGCTTAGTTGTTCATACTTTAAAATTGGGTAATGGGTAGTAGAAATGTGCATGAATCGAGTTGGTTCAATTTTGACCATTATTAGTTTGAACTATTTTAATTTTTTGGTTAAATATGAACTCAGAGTCCTTTTTATTTAACTAAAACAAAATTAACAGAAAAGGGCTTAAGTTATCCCAAATGTAAACTAAGAGAAATGAAAAGATCAGTTAAAAATTGTTCAAATCTAAATAAAAAAACAATAAAACTCTTGAAAACTAAGGGTTTTCTAATTTAGGTCTTCACAAGGTATTGTTCTATTAAATCAAGATGATCGTGTTGCTATGGGAACTTCATCAACAATGACTTTCGTCAACTTGTCATATGGATTCCTAATACTAATGGCTCTTGCTTGCGGAGAAAGAATTTCTTTTAATTCTCAGCTCGTAGAAGTAAGTGAAAACGCATTCTTTTTTACTTTCACGTGATGTTCCTCCTTTCTGATTTTGTATGATTTCCCTAAAATTTGTTGTGGAGGTGTGTCCGGTGGATGGATTGGAATTCTCCAAGAACTCTAGGAGGGTCCAAATTGTATGTCACGCCCCGAGCCTACACCCTGGGCGGGACTGACACTCGAGAACCATTGATAGCCCCAAGTGAGCCTTTGGCCTGGCTTAATTACTCAGTAGAAGACTTAACTTAACAAAGATAAACCCATATAACTCAAGAATGTTAATAAGAAAACATTCAACTAGCCAATAAGGCAAACTCAAGTCTTTAAACAACATCTGAAATGAATAAGACTAAAGAACTATAGCTACTCATCTATGAAGCCTCTAAAACAAAGAGGGATGTCGGGACAAGACTCCCGATCATCCTAACAATTGAAATACTAGAAAGCAATGTAAAAAAGAGCCCTCTGAAAAGCAAGGAGACTCACTAACTGACTCTGAGTGCTCAATTGGATCAACGAGACGTTGTATGCTGATCCTGGTTACCTGTGTCTGCATCATAAAACGATGCATGCCAAATAAGATCAGTACATTGAATGTACGAGTATCGGGGGGAAATACTAAACATAACATAAGCTTGAAAGGAATTTGAAAGGAACACTTACCTTGGCCTTACTCAACTCATGAATAACTTAACTCAATATAAAGCAACAATACACATGCAATACATGGAAAGCTTTTAGAACAGTAGAAAGTAACTCAGTTTGTAAAATAAATGCAATAGAAACTCAACTTACTCATATAATAAAGTAATATAACTTCTGTGGGAGTTTCTCTAATCGACAACCATCACTATGAGCCTAAGTGGTGATCACTACAAGAAAAATGACTTTTAACGAAAGGAAATTCGGTCGTTAAAAGTCCATATCAAGTCGTTAAAGGTCTATAACGACCGGGCAAAAATTGATCGTCGCCCGTCGTTAAAAGCTCCGTCGTTAAAGGTTACCGACCGGATTGCATTGCCAGTCGTTAGATATCACTTAGCGACAACGATAAATCCGGTCGCTACATTTACTAACAACGACCACAAATTCCCTTCGTTGATGGTCATTTGGTCGTTAAAACATTGAAGTAAAACCACAATTTCCAGTCGTTACAAGTACTTTTAGTGGTCAGATTTTTTCATTTATTACATTACTTTTACCGACCAAGTTTAAATTCCTTTCGTTGCTTTTAATAAATTTAACGACAAAGTTTGTTTTACAAATTTACTTTCAAATAATTATATATAGTTTTTATGTTTCTCGAGCGGTTCCGGATCTTAATATCATTTCTTTTTTTTTTTTCACAAGCCATAAAAATTTAATATAAAATTTCATAATTGTTTTGCCATGAACGAAAATATACTGGAAAAATTGCATATAAATGTGTGTGTGTTCAACACTATCTAAAAAACATAGATGTTCAACATAAGATCTAAATAACATAGATGTTCGACATAAGATTATAAAACATACATGTTCAACATCTATCGAATCCTAAAAATTGAGAAAATGAAATAGCTGCACAGGTTAAAACGTCTCTAGATCTGCACCAACAATAAAAATATAATCTTTCTTTTCAGCTGGTACCACAATTCTTCAAGAACACGTTCTTTAATCTTCATCACATTCTTCATCTGTTAAAAAAAAACAATTTGAGGTCATTTCGTAACAGAATGCCAGATAGCTATAACTTATAACTTTTAAAGCATAAATCAATCATTTAATCACCAAAGAGCCCAAAAGTTGGCATTGCTTAATTCTCATCAGCATCAGAACTAGTAAAGTCAAAGTGTGGAGCCAATTTTGGAACAATATAGGCCTGTGATTTTTTTCAAAGTTCATTCTTGGTACAGTTGCTCCACAATTCACAGGGATTTCTATTATTGAAGATGGAAGTGAGGGTATAACTATGGAATTAGAGATGCAATGGGATGGGAATCCAAGCATAATACTCGATATCAAGACTTATGTAGGTGTAGCATTACTAGTGCAGGTGAAAAACATTGGGTTTACTGGTATTTTCAGGCTCATCTTCAGGCCACTTGTTGATGAGTTTCCTTGCTTCGGAGTTGTATGCTATTATCCAAGGCAGAAGAAAAAGCTGGATTTTACGCTTAATAATTGGTGGTGACAACACAGCAATTCCTGGCCTTTCTGATGCAATTGAGGGAACCATCCGGAACGCTGTTGAAGACTCTATCATGTGGCCAGTATGAAAAGTTATTCCCATTTTACTTGGGGATTATAGTGACCTTGAACTGAAGCCTACCGGAGTATTGGAGGTGAAACTTGTTCAAGCAAAGGAATTAACAAATAAAGATCTCATTGGAAAATCTAATCCTTTTGTTGTATTATATGTAGGCCCTCTACGAGACAGAATGAAGAAGAGCTAACAATGATTTGAACCCAATTTGGAATATGAGCATTTTCAGTTCGTAGTCGAAGATCCATTGACACAACACTTGGTGGTAAAAATCTATGACGATGAAGGGCTTCAGTCAGCTGAACTAATTGGATGTGCCCATAACTGTTTGAATGAGCTTAAGCCTGGTAAAGTGAAGGATATCTGGTTGAAGTTGGTGAAAGATTTGGAAATTCAGAGAGATAAGAAAAATAGGGTCCAGGTGCATGCACTTGGAGCTATTGTACTGCCCAAATGGCATGAACAATGGGCTAAGTAAGCTTTTTTCTCAGAATGAGTCAATGACTTCATTAGAGAGAGTTCTAAAAACTCGGCAAAAGGAAAAGAAGTTAGTCCAAACGGAAGTGAAATCAACAATAGAAGAGAGGTAATAGTACGAGGGGTACTTTCTGTTACTGTGGTATCAGGTAATGACCTGCCCCCAGCTGATACAGGGGGGAAGGCTGACCCCTACGTCGTTTTGATCATGAAGAAGGCTCAAATCAAGAGCAAAACCAGGGTTGTAAATGAAAGTTTAAACCCGGTATGGAATCAAACTTTTGACTTTGTTGTTGAGGACGGATAACATGACATGTTAATGTTGGAAGTCTGGGACCATGATACATTTGGAAAGGATTTCATGGGAAAATGCATACTGACTTTAAAAAGGGTTCTAATTGAAGGTGAATACAAAGACTCGTACGAATTAGCCGAGGTTAAATTAGGGAAACTGAACTTGCATCTCAAATGGAATCCACAACCAATATACAGAGACTACCAGTGATGAACATCAAACATCAGTTTTATATTCTTGTTAGTTTTGTACGGGGAGTAAAATTTCTCTGATTCCCTAATTGACTGGGAACGACAGCACGTATAATAGAATATTTTATGTACATGATTTATTATAAACAGAAGAGAGATACTGTAAAGCTGTGAAACTTTTGAAAAGAAGCTGAAGTTGAAGCTGGACAAGAATAAAAATTGAGTAATTTTTCAAAAAAAAAGAAAGTTCAACCAGTTTAGAGATAATTATTCTAAAACTATAACACAGTAAGGATTAAACACGCAACACAAATACTAAGGTGAACATGCAGGAAAGGAGCTTAGTTCAGAACAAAGGAATACATCCTGGTTAAAACAGAGATATGCATAATTCTATAAGCATGTAGTCTCGTTCATCATGGAAAGTAGTACAACTAAAGACTGTCTACCCTCTAAAATAAACTTATCATAGAAAGACAGACCACTGCATTAGCAAAGCCCTTATCAAAGATGAGCATTTGTTAATGACATCACTAAATTCATTGAAAAATACACATCATGGAATAACTAATGAAAAGTTTGCTAACCTGGTGGAGGTGATGGAGGTGATAGATGCTGACGAACCACTATACTTTCAAGGCGATCATATTTACTCTCTAGAATATCAATACACTTTTGTTGTGATTCCTTTTCTTTTCGAGTTGTTTTCAGTTCTTCCAACAACGCAGCCTTAGAAGTACTACCACCTTTCAACTCCTTAGTGGTTATCCCACCACCAAATCCAACCGCATGACTTTTGCATTGAGGTCCAAAGCACCTTTCCACTACCTCAATATTAGTAAGAGACGGTTCAGATTGTACAAGCTCTTGAATTTCAGCCTATAAAATACAAGAATGTTTAAAATATTTCAATGAATCAATCCAGAGAGAAAATGTTAAATGAAGAGTATGTAAAGACTTAAGAAAAAAGGTGAAATATTTTATATTTTTTTGTTTGTAGCATTTAAATTTTGTAATAGTAGTGCACTTTTTTATTACCTATATTGAACACATCAAAGTTTTGATAGTGCGTGATAGTTCAACATTTTATGATGCTCATACCATTGTTGATGAAACACAGTAAAAGATCGCAACCAACAGTACCTCTTAAAAAATGGCCAATAAAACTAGACTAAAAAACATAGCATAACAAATGGCCAAAAAAATTGAGACAAATACTTGGAATATTTTCAAAAACACATCAGTAAAGAAGAAAGGTTTAGAAAAAGAAAAAAAATGTACCTTACAAAAGAAATAACAGAGAGTCTTCAAAAGAATAGTTTTGGAGACACTTTCAACAACAATAACAAGCACCACGACCAACAGATTTGGAATCAAAGCCTACAACAACCAAGAAAGAAATATGTGAACATGAGATACACTTCACAGAAAAGAAAATATGAAATGCAACAAAGAGCTTAAAAATATCAACAAGCCACATGCAACCATATAGACATAATTTCAGTATAGTCTTTCCAATAATATATATTGCCTATTTCAAAGAGTTCATCCATTTTATGAAAGAAGAAATACATGGAGAAAAAAAAGGATGTGTTAACCCTAAGTGTGGCAAACAAGAAATATGGTCATCACAATGTTGGAATATGACTTTCTGGAGGCTACTTAATGATTGGGAAATAACATGGGTAACAAAGCTGTTAAATTTGTTAGGTGAATTCTCTAGTAC